>JAYXIM010018793.1:0-41959 GCA_037575425.1 Anastrepha fraterculus
TGTGCGTAGGAAACGGCCCAACTTGTGGAAAGAAAACTCATGGATTTTACACCATGATTACGTACCGTCTCACAAGGCTCCTATTGTGAACACTTTTGACGTGATAACGTCTTATAATTCGATTTAACAGGCTGCACGCACGAAAAAATGTGTCGTTACCTTGCTCATTAGTGTTACCTTGCTCATATGTAGTTACCTTGCTCATTAGTGTTACCTTGCTCATATGTAGTTACCTTGCTCATTAGTGTTACCTTGCTCTTTAGTGTTACCTTGCTCTTTAGTGTTACCTTGCTCTTTAGTGTTACCTTGCTCTTTAGTGTTACCTTGCTCATTTGTCGTTACCTTGCTCATTGCATTGCATGAACTGCAAGCGAAAGCGCGGAACGAACGACAAAGCAAACAAAGCAAACGAACGGCAACGTTCGACATCTTGCTCTCTCCTACTTAAGTGAGCGTATATATGTATGTATATGCGCATATGTACATATATAAATTCACGTATTTGTATTTGCATATGCCTTCTTATTGATTATTATTAATTTGATTCACTTGAGGAATTTAAAATAAAACCAAGTTTGTTAATAATACCTGTTGTTTTAATGTTATAATTATTAATTTTTTTATTATATATGAAGGAAAAAATGTATGGTAATATTTACCATATACCTTATAAGATATGTTGTCTATACTAATATTATAAAGAGGAAAACTTTGTTTGTTTGTAATGAATAGGCTCCAAACTACTAGACCGATTTTAAAAATTCTTTCACCATTCGAAAGCTACATCATCTACGAATAACATGGATTATATTTTATTTTGCAAATGGGGCTCGAGATATAGGTCAAAACGTGGACCCGGGTAACCTTCGGATGTGTATGTACAATATAGGTATCAAATGGAAGCTGTTGGTGAATGCTTTAGTCCAGAGTATTTTTCATGCCGGTCCGTGACTAGGGTCTCGAGATATAGGTCAAAACGTGGACCCGGGTAACCTTTGGTTGTGTATGTACAATATGGGTATCAAATGAAAGCTGTTGATAAGTGCTTTAATACGGGGTAATTTGTTATGTTATGTTATGTTATGTTATGTTATGTTATGTTATGTTATGTTATGTTATGTTATGTTATGTTATATGTTATGTTATGTTATGTTATGTTATGTTATGTTATGTTATGTTATGTTATGTTATGTTATGTTATGTTATGTTATGTTATGTTATGTTATGTTATGTTATGTTATGTTATGTTATGTTATGTTATGTTATGTTATGTTATGTTATGTTATGTTATGTTATGTTATGTTATGTTATGTTATGTTATGTTATGTTATGTTATGTTATGTTATGTTATGTTATGTTATGTTATGTTATGTTATGTTATGTTATGTTATGTTATGTTATGTTATGTTATGTTATGTTATGTTATGTTATGTTATGTTATGTTATGTTATGTTATGTTATGTTATGTTATGTTATGTTATGTTATGTTATGTTATGTTATGTTATGTTATGTTAAAGTATATTATGTTATGTTAATGTTAACTCATTCTCTATATCCATACAAAATATCTATCAAACAAATAAAATTAAAATTTTCTTTTGAAAAATACAACCATTCAATCAGTATTTTCTTATGACGTTATCACGTTAAACTATCGTCAGTAAACCGACTTTACAGACAACCTCTTTTTTTGACCAAAAACTCGACAAATATCATCGAACAACCACCGGATTTAGCCACTTGGCTTTTTCCTTTTACCAAAACTTAAAACTTGCTACTCCGTGGACGCCGCTTTGAGGAGCTGAAGAAGATCTCTTCAAATGCGTTAAAAAGATGCTTTGATGACTGGTTTAACCGTTGTCATATGTGTATTGCTTCGAATGGAGCCTATTTTGAAGGCAACAAAATAAATTCTGATGATTAAATAATTATTTTGCGGTTTATTGAACAATTCCCTGTACTTTTTTGACAAAATGTATGTCGACGCGAAGATAACCAGGACTCTAACTGTCAACTTCACCTCACTGTAGCAATCCTGAAGGCAAATTCCATGCGCCGAATATATGGTGAATGTCTCTTGTCTCAACTCGCTGCATTTCTTTTAAAGCTGTACACTTTTATTGTGTTACGTACATAAGTTTCTTGACCTTCCAACTTGCTTTTCAGCTCTGTAAATGTTCGACTCCAAAATGGTTTACTTTTTAAATCGTTCAAATGCATTTCTAGAGAAATGGTTCAATGTGGATTTTACTATTTGTGCTGAGAGTGAGAGGACTTACTATGAATGCTAGAGTGGGTTTTGCTTGTTTTGATATTATAATTTTTCTTTTGCTATTTTTATAGGAATAATCATAATTTTTTTTGTTAAATTTAATGATTTGTTCTTAAAATAAATTTATTGTATGGGTGTTAGTTTTTCCTTTAGAAATAAAATTAGTTTTTGAGTATTATTATATTTTTTTTGGTACCAATCGAACCCTTTGACCTAAACTTACCTCAACTCATCTTTTGTATCCACACATATAAACATGAGGTGCATTTCATGCAATAGTTGTGAGAGATACAGATGCTTATGGACAAGTTTTGACAACTTAATTGTTTTTTAATTAATTTTAATGATTTTATTTAATTTTTTTTTAAGAAAACATACTTTTTATCCTTTAAAAACGTTGTAAAACTAAGTTCTAATCTTAGTACAGATTTAAAAAAAATCAACAAAAGTTCATCAAAATTTCAAACACTTTAATTAAAATTTTGAGTACGCAGTTTTATAGCTCATTGAGTTTTGTGTGCAAGTGCAAGTTTCATCTGACTACAAAATTTGCTGGATTTTTAGCAATTTTTTTGCTGAAGGTGTTAGATGTTTTCTTCCACATAAAGGTATTTCTAGCCTTTTCGTCTTAAAGGTCCAAACTATACATTCACAGTAGAACTTATAGTCGAATCAGGTTAAAGTGTATATTTTTAACATCATCAATCAGACAATAAATTTAATTTATGTAGAATGGACCTTCAGTTTAAACCGACTCCGAAAAACAGATGGTTTTCTATCAGGAGCTTTTTCATGGGAGAAATACGAGACGTGTTCAAAAAGTATCGCGAATTTTGAAATTTCGTATCTTCGAATTTCGATTTTTTTGTGGCGATATCTTGGTACTCATGTCTCTCACTCATACCGACGAGTTCGGCCAGTTTGAATATTCAGTTTATTGTTGACAGCTGCTTTGCTTGCACGTGTTTCGGCTCGTCTTCGATTTTTGCCTATTCAAAAAGATGGATCAAAGAACCTGTATCAAATTTTGTGTGAAAAACGAAATTAAGTACGCGGATGCATTCCTAATGTTGACTGTGTCATACGGAGAAACTACTTTGGACCAAAGCGACGACTATCGGTGGTACAAAATGTTCTCAGAAGGCCGAGAAGATCTGAACGACGAAAAGCGTGCCGGACGTCCGAGCACTTCAACAATAGACGAAAAAATTGATGAAGTGAAGAAAATGGTGTTGGCCAATCGTCGAATCACCGTTAGAGAAGTTGCTGCGTGCCCAGGCATGTCGATTGGCTCTTGCCATCGAATTTTTTCTAATGATTGATGGGCATGAGACGGGTCGCCACAAAATTCGTACCAAAGCTGCTCAATTTCGACCAAAAGTAGCATCGCATGAACGTTGCTAATGAGATGTTGGACTTTGTCCGCGACGACCCAAATTTGCTTGAGAGGGTCATAACTGGTGGCGAATCGTGGGTTTGTAGTTATAAAACCTCATAATCAAAGCTCAATCATCTCAATGGAAGCTGCCGCACGAACCAAGACCGAAAAAAGCGCGCCAAGTAGGGCCGAATGTATAATAAAAGTTTTGCTTACCGTTTTCTTCGCAGGAGTAATTGCCGGGGCGGTGTGCATCATGAGTTCTTGCCACAGGGTAAAACGGCCAATAAGGAATATTAACTGAAAGTTATGCGCAATTTGCGCGAAGCAATTCGCCAGAAACGCCCTGATTTGTGGAGGGCAAAAATTGGCTTTTGCATCATAATAACGCCCTGCTTACACATCGCTGCTTGTGCGCGATCGTTTGGAAAAAAACAACACACGAATGATATCTCAGGCACAGCCACCGTATTTCCCAGATTTGGCCCCCTGTGACTTTTTCTTGCTCCCGAAACTGAAGAGGCCCATGAATGGTCGACGCTACGCCACGATTGACGAGATATGGACGGCATCGAAGCAGGAGCTGAACAAGATAATAAAAATGATTTTTTGAAGTGCTTCGAAGATTGGAAAAAACGTTGGCACAAGTGCATAATATCTGATGGTAATTACTTTGAAGGGGACAAAATAGATATTAATGAATAAATAAATAATTTTTGAAAAAACTCAAAATTCGCGATACTTTTTGAACACACCTCATATAACTACATTCGTAGGTTTGCCATTGCCTGCCGGGAGGCGACCGCTATTAGAAACCATGTTGTCTGTTATTTGATGTGATCACGCACCAACCGATTTGGCTACGGCGGCTGCCTAAGCTGTTTCTTAGTCCATTAAGAATAAAGTTCAAAGAAGCTCAAAACTCGCGTTGATTTTTTTGAATAGTCTTTACTGGCCTTTTTTCATGTCAATAAAAAAAATTTTCCATTTTTTATATGGAAGAAAACGCACAACACTGTCAACAAAAAATTATCAACTTGCACTTTACTTAATCAAAATTTAATGGGATACAAAACTGCATACCTGAATATTTTCTGAAGATTCTCAGTAGGTAGGTAGGTAGGTTAGATGGCAGATGGAGTACCCAAGGTACACTACAAGTAGCACTTACGTGCCGTTTTGATACCATAAAGTGGACCAGTACCTGTGAAAGGATTAAGGGAGGAGATAAGACCGTCTACAGCCATCCAGTGCTGTGGATGTAGCGGAGGAGAGAAAAAGGATCTAGGCTGGAGAATTCCATCAAGTCATCCCCAAAGGGAACGCTGAGGAATCTCAAGCGCTTAGCCACCAGAGTCGGACATTTGCAGAGAAAGTGTTCCACTGTCTCTTTCTCTGTAGGATCCCCACAGCTTCTGCAAAAGGGGTTGTACGGAATTCCAAGCTTCTCCGCATGAGTACCGATCACCCAGTGACCAATGAACACCGCAATGAGTTTTGAAATTGAATGGCGGAGGATTCCCATCACCTTAAGCGTTCTGTTTCTGTCGTATTAAGGTCAAAGTGTTTCGATATTTTTTGTGGCACCAATTTAGTAAAAATTTATGAACTATTCAACTTTTGGGAAAATAAAACAAAGCAGTATCAAACATAACAGTTGAAAAATTTACAAAAAAGTTTGATTAATTTTCAACATGAAAAGATTGTAAAGAAAAAATGATCTGCTGCTTTTTCTAGCATTTGATATTTCATGCCCGGAGATTCGAGCCGGGGCGCTTCGGTATGCCATTCATGCACCCACCCAAACGGTAACAGTGACCACCAAGTTTACTATACCAAAAACCTCCCCAATTACTTTAGGTATTTTTTAACTTTTTTCAGTCAAAAAACGACTTTTGTGAATGTCTTAGCACAAACTAAATTTGTAACTCCTTACAGATGTTGTCTTAGCTGGATTTGAAATACTTTTTCACATCGCCTGCTTTAGAGGCTTCAAAAAATCGATTTTGTTTTTTGCATAAATGCCTTCCCAAACTATTCAAGAATGTGTCCTCAAAATTTCAAAAGCAAATTCAAAATATTTTCGGAGTTACAGAAGAAATTGTGAGCAAGCGTCGAGCAGGTATACGAGCGGCCGGATCGCTCAAAGTGCGATTTCTCGGTTTTTTATTTTTACGATTTTTTCCTAATTGGTGGGAAAGATAGGGGAAAAGTTAAACGTCCTATCAAAACGAGGTAACATTCATTGTATTTGGAATTAAATTCTCTTCTAGTTGAACCTAAAAAACCTTAAGAAAGTTATGATTAACCCACTTTTTAAACAACTTAAAGTGAATTTGGTTTTCCAAAAAAATGAGTTTTTTTTGTACATAGTTAGCGAAAAATTTTTGAATTTCTCACTTTTTGTTTAATTTTCTTGATATAACTAGAAGCTATACTCTACTTAAATGAAAAATTTTTTGGGTTTTTGGTTTCAGATGAAAATTGCGACCTGCATCTTTCCCGCCGCACGACACATGCACACTCGAGGCGCCTCGGCAAAATGCTTGTACCAGGCATAATATGACATATATTTTAATGAAAAAATTTGAGAAGACTTTTGAAATATATAATAATAAAACCTGAAAGTTTTGTTTCAATCGAATATTTCTTTCCTTCCCAAAAAAATCCACGCAAAAATCGATTTTTTGAAGCCTTTAAAGCAGGCACCCCCCTTAACTTCAAGTTTTCTCCGATAATATTTAATAACCTAAAAGTGACCAGATGTATGAAAGTAACTGTAAGAAAACAAACAAAAACTAATAATTAAAACAACAGTGAATCACTAAGCCGCTGCGGCAAGTTTTACAATACTTTGTATTTAATAAAAATTCCATTTAAGCATTAATTACAACTTTATTTTACTCTAGCGCTTTACTGCCGCTTAATCAAAGCGGTCGCATGCTGAAAGCGTGTTACACGCCACCAGCGAACCTGAGCGCTTGCGGTTTGTAAATACGAGAATATGACTAATCGCCTCACTCAGGTGTGAGTGCGTGTGTGTGCTGCATTAAACTTGTGAAATTAGGAACTAATTATGGACATATCTTTGAGCGATTCGTATGTGCATTTGCTTGTATATACACATAGGCATTTCGCGGTGGCATAATTAAGGCGCCAGTGCGCGGTTCCCACGCGTATCAAAAATTGCTCCAAAACCATAAACAACAATTCAATGAGTTAAGCAGGCTGCCAAACGCGTCAAAGAATGTCCGGTGCGCTTAGTAACGGAAGTGGCTTTATGACGTGTAAATTGGATGCTAATAATATAAATAACAATAACAACAACAACAACAAGAAACGCCGCTGATGCGAAGCGGCGTGCGTATCGAAAATCTATTTTAAATCTATAAAATGTCGAATAACGAGTTACGGCGGCTAGTCAGCCACTAAATCGATCATCTAAATTTGGAGAAAAAAAGAAGAAAACCAAAAATAAAAACAAAAACAATGTTGGTGATTGGTAATACAATTGAAACATCGCCGTGCCAGTACGTGGAGCGCACAAAATCCGTATTCCAAATTGTTGATTCATCGTTGCTACGCAAGACACAATACAAAAATAACAACAACAGCAAAGAATTATAACATAATTAAAAAAAGAAATTATTGATGAGATGAAATGCGTTACCAGGGTCGCGACACTGCTGGTACACAAACACATCCATACACACATTTGCTTTGTTTTGTTCTCTCTCTGCTTTGCGTTGCCAAAATTCACTGCCAATGCACACAGCGGCGCAGCTTTCTTCGATCGTTCGATATTTGGACTCCTCACCTCCACTTCTGTTCCCTCTTTTAATCATAATTTACGAAATAAAGGGTGAGTTGAGAGGCACAGTTCCAACGCCAATGAAAATAGTGCAAAATTTCAGTACTAAAATAAATTTTCATCAACTAAAAATGATAGTTTTTTTTATACAGTTCTTTGAAAAGTCCTAACGTACGGCAGCTATAGCTTTGAAAGAGTCAATAAATTTAGGTACCCTGAAGTTCTGCTGAACTCACAGAAAGATATATCTATTGGCATGCCAGACAGGAGGCAAGCTACAAAACTGATAAAATCGAGCTTACTTTCTAGAAACCAGAAACCTGGACTCACATACGGGTGCGAAGTCTAAGTGTTGAAATCGAATGAAACGATCAGTTATATTGTTTTGAAAAAAAGATTATCAGAAAAATATATTGACCTGTACGACTTGAAGACGGTACTTACTGCATTCAGTACTCGTACAACAACAAGTTAGACACATTTATAAGAAGTGAAAATTCAATCAGGTACATCAAAGCGCAAGGGATTAGATGGTATGGTCACATTTTACGAATGAGCAACGATAAAGCTATAAAAAGATCTTCGAAACAAATCTACAAGGCGACAGATGCAGAGGCCGGCCTAGAAAATGATGATGGAACATTGAGATGACGGAGAGATGACATTGAAGGCGACTTTGGAGCTTTTGGCATATCTGATATCAAACGAAAAGCTAATGACTAAGTGAAATCGGAGGTGAATTGTAACGGAAGCAATGGTTCAACCCGATTGTGATGCTTTGATGATGATGATGACGGATTATTTAATGTGCCAACGGAAAAGAGGGATAACTTCTGTATGGCAGAAAGATGCAATTTCCTACGAGTGCATTTATGAAATGAAAAAGTTCCTCATAAATAACCATCTGCTGTTCGGAGTCGGCTTACAGCTCTAGGTCCTCTAATTGTGGAACAACATCGGCCAAACGACCAAAAAGGGTGTAAATGTATTGTATGACATTAACCTTTTTGAGGCCGCTATGATACTGGAAATATTCAAGACGTAGAAAAAGGCTGAACGCATCCGAATTAGTATCAGAAGAGGGTAATGACTGAAACTCCGAAAACTGAATGAAACATAATTCTTGAGGTGTACTATTAATTGTGAGGAGCACCGATACTGAATCAGGGAGAGACGTATGAAGGTATTGGTGAAATAGCAGCTTTGCTGAAGCGAAAAGGCAAGTCGCAGGCAAGAGCAGCCAGAAAGAGTGAACTCCGCATCAGGCGGATAGCAATCGTGGACAAAAAGGCACTGTTTAGGCCACACCTTACTTATACATTTTTCACCACCCTAATGTTAACAGGCGGCCGCCGTAGCCGAATGGGTTGGTGCGTGATTACCATTCGGAATTCACAGAGAGGTCGTTGGTTCGAATCTCGGTGAAAGCAAAAATTAATAAAAACATTTTTCTAATAGCGGTCGCCCCTCGGCAGGCAATGGCAAACCTCCGAGTGTATTTCTGCCATGAAAAAGCTCCTCATAAAAATATCTGCCGTTCGGAGTCGGCTTGAAACTGTAGGTCCCTCCATTTGTGGAACAACATCAAGACGCACACCACAAATAGGAGGAGGAGCTCGGCCAAACACCTAACAGAAGTGTACGCGCCAATTATTTATTTTTATTTTTTTTAATGTTAATTGCGCCTACCGTTCCGACTGTTGCAAACCACCGGTTCCAGTCATTGCAACGTTAAGGGCGCTAACCTCAGCATTTCCCAGCCGAGTAGTTAAAACGTTCACTGTGTTAAACACTCTTCGTCGAGGTTACTTTCTTTTTAACATTCAAATTTAAAATCACTTCCAAAATACAAGGCCAAGAATCAGGACGTGTCAGCCATCGGGAGGTAAGATTAATTCAGTGTTATTATATCATAAGCCAAATGTACATATATCTAAATATAAATAAAATATGATAACAACAAGACACTAACGCTTTCTTCTTTCCATAAAAATATCATCGGAGTGATAGTGGAGGAACCACATTTACTCAGTACAACAGCGTCGCCATCCGATGAATACAGCCACATTCTTGAAAAGTAACAGCTTGGAAAAGGAGATAAATTCTCACGGTAAGACGAAGGGCAGTGTATTATAATAAACAAGTAAGTTAATCTCTGGAACATGACAAACATGTGGATGGTGGTGGTGAACTCTCCCAACCTCCCAGATATAGTATCATAGAGGACATAGAATTTGAAACAAGGTTCCGATTTCAATGTGATACTAAGGCAAACTGGAATACCCTTCTTGGCCAATGTATAATATACCATCAGATAAGAGGTCCGACGTGAAGAGCTAAAGCTATGAAGCTAAAGCTGGTACAATACCAGCCAGGCAAAGTTTTTACTGTGAAGGTGTTATTGCTGTTGAAATTATCTGGATTGGTGACTCGCGCTGTTTTACTACCCCTGTCACTGTATAATGTTTTTTCTTTTTTAAGTTCCATTTCGTGAAATCCAGGTATAACAGTAATTTTGTATCTCTATGTCTGAGATTTCATTAATTTGCTGTAGGAAAGATTTACCGGTAAACAAGTTGGTAACGAAGATGTGGTAACACAATGGTGGGGAAGCCCTAGTTGGATTCTAGAAGAATCACCACTCAAACCATCCAATCACCAAGGTTTACCGACAGAGCGAAGTCATGTTCTGGCTAAACATGGACCTTCGCACAAATAGTAGAAAAGACTTTCTGCCACCGCCTCTGCTATGTCTAGTGGCGAACCTTTTCTTGCTAGCCCATCTGCTATCTCATTCACCTCCATATTCCTGGTCCCGGTCAGAGTAATTTGAAGCCAATAATCAAGCAGTTCTAGTTCCCTTCAACACTGTTAAACTAGTTTGGTTGAAATAGAATTGGAATCTAAGGCCTTAATAGCTGCTTGACTGTCTGAAAAAATAGATACTCTAGCACCAATTTCTTGGCACAGTCAGGAAGACGAATTGATTTAGATAAGTTGAGCGGTTCCGAATAGAGACCAGCTCCCACATCAGAGTTCATCGAAGAACCGTCAGTGTAGATTTCGACATAGAATCTTAATCACTCTCCCTTTCCACCAGGCGGCTCTCGGCGGAAAATGTACCGTAAAGTCTTAATTGAAGTTGAGGTTTGTGAAGTCTGATTTGTTTTTGAGCAATGAGGGTCTCTGTAGGAGGATCTTGTGATTGTATGTGTACAATCTTGTTGTTCAGCTTCCTTTGTCTCTGAGTCCCACCGCGCTGCATGTGGCGATTGTTTTTATGTGTCCATTAGGCATACAAGAGATGTGTTGCCACGTTAAGCGCTTGTGTGGTTAAGATACATCCTGATAGGAGGGTGTGCATAAAAGACTTGCCAATCTCAAAGGTCACTGCAGACTGTGCAGCCATCTTCACGATCACAGGATATAGTTCAAAGACTCTTGTCGATTCTGCAACCCACACTTTCTTCTCGAATGCTTTACAATAGGGAAAAGAAGAAATAAATATCTCGGCATGGTACAGCCAAAAGAAAAACAAATATGCTCAGCCCAACCCTGCTTCATCCTAAGTTTATTGACAAGACTGGGGCGGGATGAGGTGTTACATTCGAAGGTCGTTCTGCAAACCGCCATTTTATTGGATTAGTTATATTCTGTTAGCCTGCATTCAGAAGTTCTGCAGAATTCTGTGGCCGACAGAATTTATTGGAAGGTGGTTTTTTTCAAGCTATTGGTATCACTATTCTGTGTACAGAATTCGCGGAAAGGTGGTTCATATCAGAACCTTTCAAAAGAATCACTGGTATGAAGTACTATGACAATTGAACCTTACGTTAAGCCCGGATGCATGGCCAGTCTTTTTCCACTTTGGGCGTAAATTTAAAATATTTTTATTAAAGCTAACGACTTGTCGGTGCGAACACGGACAAATGCAGGAAATGCAGAGAGGATGTTGAGGAAACTTTAGAACACCTTCTGTGCGTTTGTCCGTCATTATTAAAACGCGACTAAAATGCCTGGGAGCTCCACTGTTTAAGGGTCTGGAGGACGTCTCAAAAACGGAGCTCCCAGTTCTACTTAGATTCGCCAAAAGCGCTGACATTCTACATGATGTCTACTTTAGGTGCTCGTAGAGGTCGGTCTCCATCGCTAGGAACCAAAAGGTTTATGCGTGGCTTCTAGCCAACCAGGCTAACCTAACGTAACCTAGCGACTTGAGCTTCCAAGTAGCTCCCTAAAATTTTATTTTCTATCAACTTTTGGATATAACCTTTTAAAAATGAGTATCGAACAGGACGAAAAAAGGCGAGGCCCGGGTGCTCAACCGACGGTTTTTAAAAAGGTGTCCAACGGAAGTCAATGCTCAAGCCGCCTTTCAACGAAATACCCAACAGTGATACCGGAGGAATCGGCAATGGATAGTAGAAGATTTAGTTGGATTAAATTCTAACTTGCTTCTCACAAAAAGGAAAAAATGTTTCCTTATCTCCATTTTCCATGCAAATAGAGCAGTGAAGTGACTTTCCTGCTTGTTTGATTTGCATTGAGTCGACTCGCCGGATTACATCTGCGATAGTATTTAAGAGTTTTCGCATTTCCTTCATATTTACAAAATGCTTCTACAGTTTGATCCACTCCTCAAGACACACCCTGTATTTTAAAACAAATCAAAGTGCCACGCATTAGGTTCCAGTGTGTGCGTGTGCTTTGTGTTTGCTTTGGCATTTTCCCTCACCAACGTCCGCATACCTTCCAACTCCTCTTCAACTGCCACGACAACAGACTCATCGTCATCATCATCTCCATGATTTCTTTAAGTTAAGCATTTTTGTTGTTGTTCTCGCTAGTTGTATTTTATTGTACTTCTCGTTACCCCTCATGGTAACAAGAGCTTAAATTAATTTAACAGCAGCTTAAACGCTTAAATGAGCCATTCTGAAAGCGAACCGGCATGGCCCATGGACACTTGAGGGCCTATGTCTGCTTGTGGGTAAGTAAGTATGTAATTCTAGATACGTGTGTATGTGCGAATGTGAGCCTAAGCTGATGTGAGAAGATTTCATTCAAATTCTCACCGTTCATAAGCCGAAAGGTGCTCATGCAAGAGTGGGTACACACACTTGTGCGCACAAAAATAGCAGCGCGACATATTGGCAAGTTTTGAATATATATTTATTTTTTATTTTATTTTTATTATTTTTTATTTGTAACATTTTAAGTAAACATAGTTCAGTAGTACTAAAAAAACCTCATGCAACCTAAAATTTCAAACGTTTTTAAAAATTTAATAATATTCAACAATTTTACAACAAAATTTCAAATTTTTTAGAATAATTTTGAGTATGCAGTTTTATAGCCCATTGAATTTTGATGTAATAAAGTTTAAGTTTGAACAGACTTAAAAATCCCTTTGATTTTTTTTTCTGGCTTTTGCATTTTCTCCATAATAAAACAAAACCGTGCATTCTTCATATGGAAGAAAAGGCATAACACCGTCTACAAAAAAATTATCAACTCTCACTTTATTTTACCAAAATTTAACGAGATTGCATACCCAGAAATTTTCTCTCAAAAAAATTAATGCGTGGAAGGCGTTTTTCGTTTTTCATCAAATGATTAGATCAGCTGTCCAGCTGTGGAGGCGTATTTTGCAGCCCTTTTTAGATTCTCACTTCAGTGACGGAATTCATAAATTGGCATCTCATTGGCACAAGTCTATTGATGTTCAGAAAGGCTCTACTGCGAAATAAAGTGTTTCAAATCAGAAGCTTATGTTTTTGCTTATCGAACCGCAAAAATTAACGGACTTACCATATTATTTAATATGGCATTTGATCAATATTGCGAAATTTTAATAGACTGTAAAAAAATTGTGACCCGGTAAACCAAAACCGAGTTGGAGTTAAACTTAGTTACATTAGTACTTTCATTTGCAATTGGTTTGTTTGGGGCCCGAAAATTGCTGTCGCACAGTGTTATTACTATATTGCTTGTTTTTTGCTAAACTTCTTGGGCTTTTAGTCATAGCAATAAAAATTCAAAACTAGAAGCAATTGGTTGTCATATTTTCATTGATAGGATTTTTATTGATGTGATTAGCAGTGCTAAGTAAGTAAATATACCAATTAAGGAGGGATCAGTTATGTAATATGTAAATACCCTCCCCAAGTTCAACATCCGAACTGTCACATGTCAATAGACAAACTTTTTTTATAAAAAAAATTTTAATAAATAACAAATAAAAGATTACTATGTCGCGCTACTATTATTGATAACACAGGTGTACATATATACACACACACACATTCGCGCGCTCGTTTGCTTGCGCGTAAAGCCGACGCTTCACCGGCAAGAATTTCATAATGAATGAAATTTAATAGCCACGCGATGTGTTTTGCGATGTGTCATCACATAGCTATGAGCAGTCGAATTCATAACTCTCTCCTACCTTATCACCGCAGCCCTGGCCTTTGTAGCGTCAGTTTTTGCAATAAGCGCTGCCGATTTGCTCACCTTAAGGCGACAGATACCTGTAAACAAATGGCGACAGATACCTGTAAACGGTCATATTTTCCCTGATTTTCATGAAAGTTATTTAAAATGAAGAAGTAAATATATATTTTTTTCAAAATTGGCATACAGTTTATTTATACATTAAAATAATATAAATTTTTTTTTTATTTTAATCATTTAAAATGACGGATGTGCACTCAATTCTTCCAGCATATATTGTACATGTGGAAGCTGATGAAGTATCCGTCAATATTTGAACTACTTTGCCATCTATCATTGCTAGAAAGAGTTCATGCTTTACTTCTACTTTCTTATCTTCTTTAATAATAAATGTTGGTTTTAAAGAATTTATTTGACACTTTATCTTATCCACAACAGCTTTAGTTCCGGAGTTTCTTTGCTAAGTTCAATAGATATTGGACGACAAAATCGAACAGATGGAGGTACTGGATTTTCTCACACCACATCCTCTGTTAGGTTGTTAATCAATTTAATAGACACCATAGAAGTGATAAATAAATTTGCGTCAGTAATACTTTCAGACTCTTCTGGAAGTTTTTGTTTATACTGGCTTTGTCCAGAGGAACCATCACATCCCCATTTACTGTACAGAACTAGATTGTTCAACTTATCTTTATAGACGGAATATACTCTCAAAATTCTAGCCACAGTGGTATCCAATAATTCTTGAAGCTTCACTATTTTTGCACTTGTGTTTGTTACTTCTGTTGATGACACTGGCGGATAACAGGTTTGTTTAATTGCTTGCACTTTGTAATATGAGAGAAATATAGGTATATAAAAGAGTGTCGTTCGTTAGTTAAATTTCTTAAGTATTGATATTGGGCTTTTGTTAAATTTAAATCAATTAAAACACTTAATGCTTCTTCATCCGTTAGAATGGGTTTCTGTTCTGATTTTTCTATTAGATCCGAGTATAAGCTCTTATTTTTACGGTCTGCTGCTCTTATTGTTTCCACAAGATTTGCTTCTGTTCCTTCTCCTATCGAACGTACTCCCTGAAGATAAATATTGTAAATGTGTTCAAATCCGTATTCATGGAGTAACATTGTGTTTTTACTTTTCTGGCTGGATTCTGATGAGTCTGTATAGGGTAAGTACGGTCTTCCATGTTTACCAGAAACGGGTGTATTGTCTTTCGGTAAAATAACTGAATATTCGGAATCCAACAAATTACTGTTTTTTTTTTAAATGTCTTTTTCACGGGATACTTCCATCCATCTTTTATTATAAGCTGGAATTATATGTCTTTGAATATCACTGATGATAAGATATACCTATGTTGTCTTCAGAGACTTTGTAATTATTTTTCAAAACACTTACTAAACCATTAAAAGTGTTTCCTCCTTCAATATAGTTAATTATTATTTCACGCTTAGAACACTTGAAACAAGTCATTTTATTAAATTTGTACGCGAATGTACTAATAATTTTATGATTTCGTCTCACGCAGTAAGACAACTTAAAAGATAAATAAATAGCCTCTGCAATCGCAATTCAAATTGGATTTCCATGTTTTGACTTTTTACATTTGTATCAATAACTTTGAAAATAGCAAAAATCCGCAGCCAATTTTTATAAATGTTTCTTATTAATAATATAGTTATAAATCTCACTTAAATTTTAAACGTGGAGAGGCATGGGTAACTGTTGAAAGTTTCGATAAATTTAAAAACCCTTTTTTTTACCTTATGTTATTTGAAACTGTTTTTTCGTACTAATTTTAAAACAAATTTAAAGACATGTTATTTTTTTAATAATCTGCAAAAAATAAGTTTTCCGAAAACATATAACACTTTATATTTACTCCTACAAAGTATGACCTTAAAATCACTTTAAATGTAGTAAGGTGAAGTGGCTTCACTTGGACGTTTTCAAAACTAACAAAGATTGCCGAATGGTAAAAAATTAATTTCATATAATTTATTAATAATTTTTTTACGATAGTTTAATTCGATCCTTAAACTATGGGAAAAAAATAAAAAAGATGACAATAGCGACATTTGTAAAAATCATTTTTGATATGCCGTTGTTCTACTATTTTCCATAGTGCGACGCTTGGAGTATTTGAGAGAAAGATTCTGCGCAAGTTTTTTGGACTTTTGCACATTGACAACGGTATGTGGTGGCAGGCGATAGAACAATGAGTTGTATGAGCTTTACGACGACATGGACATAGCGCAGCGAATAAAGATCCAGCGGCTACGTTGGCTGGGTCATGTCGTCCGAATGGATACAAACGCTCTGGCTGTGAAAGTATTCGATGCGGTACCAGCTGTTGGTAGCAGAGGAAGAGGGAGGCCTCCTTTGCGTTGGAACGGTCAGGTGGAGAAGGAATAGACTTCACTTGGTGTGTCCAACTGGCGCCGGTTAGCACGACAAATCGGTTATCACACCAATTAAGAAGAAAAATAATATTAAAAATATCCCGAAATCTCGAAATCAACAAACGCCGCTAATACTGATATCCCCAAAACACGCATACCTAAAATTTACCAAAGTTGTCAGCCATATTAACGGCAAATTTTCAGGATGAGAACTGAGTAGAATCTTCCAAGCTTCCAACATTTGAAAAATGAAAAATAGTTTTTATTATTCCTGCCATGAAAAAGCTCCTTATAGCAAACCATCGGCTGCTCAGAGGCGGTGTAAAATTGTAAGTCCTTGCATTTGTAGAACAACATTAAGACGGACACCATAAATTGTAGGCTGAGCTCAGCCAAGCACCAAATAAAGGGTGCAAGTGCCATATATAAACTTATTCAGATATATTTTACCCAAAAACACTAAAAAATTCATTTTTACCTTATCCCCGACTAAAACTTTTTGCCTTTATTCCAATACTACTTGTAGAGCCTTCACTTTTGCATTATTCAGCGATCTTCTTAACGTACAGAAATGTCAGCTTTGTAACTTGGTAAAGTACCGTTTTAGAGAAAAATCCAAAGCATCCATTGAACATCAGTTAATTGCAAATATTGCAATAAAATTCTAACGAGGGGCTTGCCCTGATTAAAAATGAATATAAAGGGGACATCAGACATGGCAAGAAAAGTGCTTTCAGCAAGTTTGTGAAACTCAAGAACAACGAAGGTAACTGCAGGCGAAGACACAAAAAAAAGTACAAAAAGTACTTTCCGGCAGCAACTTAATTTTAAATTACTTGTTAATATAATAGAATAGAAATATATTGTGTCAAACAGTACCGCGAATGATTCAATAAAACGCAAAATAATTGTTTAATCATCAAAATTTATTTTGTCGGCTTCAAAATAGGCTCCATTCGAAGCAATACTTTCAGGCCAATGACTAGTCCAGTCATCAAAGCACCTTTTAAACGCGTTTGAAGAGATCTTCTTCAGCTCATTCAGCTATTTCTTCTTAATGGCCTCTATCGACTCAAAGCAGCCTCCGCGGAGTGGCAAGTTTTAAGTTTTGTGAAAAGGAAAAAGTCACAGGGGGATAAGTCCGGTGAATACGGTGGTTGTTCGAGTTCGATGATATTTGTAGAGTTTTTGATGAAAAAAGTGTTCACAATATGAGGCTTGTGCGACGGTGCGTTATGATGGTGCAAGATCCATGAGTTTTCTTACCACAAATAGGGCCGTTTCCTACGCACATTCCCTTTCAAACGTCGAATAACTTCCAAATAATATTTTTTAAATAGCGTAGAACCATTTGGAATGAATTCTGAGTGCACAACACCAAGGTAATCAAAGAAAACGAGTAGGATGACTTTCACTTTTGACCGACTTTGGGTGTTTTGACGTGGTTTTTTGGGTTTCGACTCATGTGGGTAGCGCCATTCAGCCGTCTGTTGACTGATTTGCGTGTCAAACTCATATACCTACATCTAATCTCCTGTTTTGATGCGCTGGCTAAACGTTGGGTCCGAATTCACTTGCTCAAGCATGCCTTCAGCCTTCAACTACCTTCTTCCGCTGAATTTTTTTAAAGAAATTCAACTCTCTTGGAATGAATCGAGTAACCAAGTGTCTCATGTCCAGTTGATGGTGTAAAATATTGAGAATTGATTCGTAAGACACACTAAGATTACGAACTGCCTCCCTTAAACTTAAATGATGATTTGATGGTTTTCCAGCACCATTTCCTTGACTTTCTCGACGTTTTCATCCGTTGAAGACGTTGATGGGCGACCAGATCGGGACAAATCTTCCGCGACTTCTCGGTCCTCTGCAAAAGCCTTATACCGCCCGTATTTTTGATAAAACACACTCGTCATAAGCTTTTGGAAAAATTTTCAACGATTTGGCAGACGAAATCCCGTTCAAAATACAAAATTAAAGACAAATTCTTTGTTCGTTATTTTTATCCATAGTAAAAATCGCAGAGTATAACTGCGGTTGACTGACATAATTAAATGCCAAAAACAAGCTAATTAACAGATCACGGTCAAACTCTGCGACACTATAGAGAACAGTTGTACCAACATTCCAGCAAAAAAAATTTAGACATAATTTTATATGTAAATCGCGCCTTTTAAATGAACAATTCCCGATATTTTTTTTTGACAGAAGATAAGTAGAAAAAATTAAATTCAGCGCTCTTAGGATACAAACCATAGACGTATTAATGCACGCAGCCTATATGAAAAAATTTCAGTGAAAAAACAATTTATGAAACCCCGTTTTGGTATTTTATTAATTTTTTTTTCTAAAACCCCACATCGATTCGTTAATATTACCGTGTGATAACATTTGAATCGATTCAGAAAAAATAAGCTGGCTCTAAAGTCAGTAATGAGTTGAGTCTAGCGGCACCCTAATATTCTAACCTGTTTACAAAAATGCAATATGCAATGAATATAAAAAATCACCATAACCAGTTAAACTGTTTTTCAATTTCATTTAGTTGCTACTAGCGTTCCCCTAATTACAAAAACACAATGAAAATAGCATTTGAGGCAATGCATTAATAAATTTCCTTGCCTTCGATGAATGAGTGCCGGGCAGTTAATTTATGCAATCAGTCTCTTGGATTGATTTTTAGTTGCTAATTTTAGATATGTAAACTATTTATAAATAATTATTGCTACATAGCGCTTACTTAGTGACAACAACAACAATATTCGCACGTATTTTTCTATTATTAGAAAATATCCATTTACATTAAGGTAGAGTGCAATCAAATTAGGGTAGTTGCGAAAAGTTGCCTTTCTATCGTTGAAATAAGGGTGAAGAATATTTTTTGCCTCAACGTATGTTAAAAGGTGCCTCCGAGATTATTAATTTTTTTAATTATGTTAAACTCAATATTTTCATTCGGCCGAGCTCCTCCTTCTATTCATGGTGTATGCCTTGATATTTATTTACTTAAAACTCACCTAAGACATGCTTTAAAGAAGGCATCGAATGTGTGGGCCTGTCTGGCGAGAATAATCCCAAGCAACGGTGGCCTTAGCCAGAGCAAAAGGCTGATACTTATGCATAGTAGGGTTATCAACTTGGTCCTTTTATACGCGGCACCGGGGCTGACGCATTGAACACAAACAGGCTTTTAAGAAATTGAATATCCATGGCGCTTAGCCAATGCCTTGCGGACGATTTCTGATGACGCTTTCTTCATCATTGCAACACTTGAAGACAATATACAATATATAAGACTATACGAACACGTCGGTAGAGCAAGGTGTAAAGAAATTCCAGCAGAAGAAAGGCCTCGCTCCAATACCATCACCTTAAGGTAGATGGACACACGAGTTAATGTCCACCCTTATGTTAGAAAGGAACCATGTGGAGCAAATTACGACCTGACTCAATCCCTTTCAGAAAATAAGAAAATACCTCCATAGATTTGGCCATGACAGCTCACGAACTGTCCAATCTGCTCGTAGAAGGAAGATGTTGATAACGTCTTGTTTCAATGCGCTCCCGAAACCTATAAAATCTTAAACGGAGAAAATAGGTAATGCCTTTTGGCAGTTCTGCGAGAAGAGGAGTAAATTATGGAGAGTATGTAGGTGTCTTCACGGGCGCCATCCAAAAAAAAAAACACACAGTTCTATGCCGCACCCGAACGGCAAATAGTTTTTTTATGAGGCTGTTTTTTATGGCAAAGGTTTGCTATTGCCTATTGTTGGGAGAAATAACTTTTTATATCATTTGGTGTTTCGTGGTTTCGAACCCGGGTGTTTCAAATACCGAATCTCTACGAGGGCTGGCTGTTCGACAGTAATCCTTTCCCACTGCACCCAGATAGCATCTTTCAAGACCACTTTTCTTGGAATTTGGAAAATAAGGAAATATAAGGAAACATGGTTTCCGTTCGGAAGCGTCCATAAGTGGTCAATAGGGTTGAAATCTTCCGATTACGGAGGTGCTGGCAATAGCTTGGTGACATTATATGATAGATAAGCAACAACTTTACTACATGAGCTGCGTACTTGAGATCATTGTCTTGTCTAAGGCACATAACCCCAACATCTCGGTGTCTTTCTATAAATTTTGTTTTTTTAACCTCTTCAGGGACGAATTTATTAAAGAAGTTATCGTTGCTTTAAAAACACCATGAATAAAGCAGAATATTCCGTTATCCGTTCCTTTATACTTAACGATTTGTTTTTTTTTTTTATTTGAGGGATTCTGTAGTGAAATATTCTCTAATCAAATTTTACTTCATTTCTCTTGAAATAAATAAATAAAAAAAAAACCTAAACCGATGTTAAAATATCCAAATAAGCAAACTTATCCATTGTTGAATGAATAAACTGCAACCTTTCTACGCTACTAGCTGCCGTACACCCCACAACAGCACCCCAATCTCACCAAGTCTCACTGCTGATAATAACTTTCCTTTATTCAGCACTGTACCGGAGTTCCTATACACATTTTTTTATATCATAAATTCAAAACTTTCTTTCACCAGAAAAAACCTTTTTCCAAAATTCTGAAGTATTCTGTATTTGCTCATTCGCAATATCAAAGCGTGTTTTGTCTATTTGTTATGGAAATAAGTAGCTTCCTCCCGGTAACTCTTCCATGATAGCCGACTTTTCTCAAACTATTCTCCCAGTTGAACCATTAACATTTTTTGAAACTTTTTCCTTATTTCATCTTTCACTCTCGAAGCAGTTATTTGCGTCTCTCTTCACATGACCAAAGTTTTTTTCTTTCTGTTAATTTGCTAGAAAGACCTAGTTTTGATTTACGTTCGAACTGATGTCCATGCCTTGTCTGCTGCTCTTCCTATTTGTCTATAGCTTTGCGCTCCAACCCACAATTTTATTACAGTTTTCCTTTCGCCAATGCCAATTTCCTTTCGTTTTGCTTCCATCGTATGGCGCCGCACAGAATTCTATTCAAAACTAAAAGCCCATTAAATAAAAATAATAATTTTCCTTGCCAAAAAATTGCCCTAAAACACGTGGACTGCATTAATTATGTATACATATATTTTCCCGTGGTGCCTAGATGGAACAAAAGGTCTCAAATTAGAGGACCCTAATTATATATAGGGCAATGTTATAGGCTGAACTTTAACCACCTCACCAGATAATTTTATTCTTCAGGAAAATATTACAGGCATTGGTACAAAGTGACGAATTAGAAAAGGAAAACCAAGTATTAATATCTCTCATATACAAGACGAAAGCAGAGGACGAAAATTTCACTTGAATAACCACCGAGGAAGCACTGAATCATTCTGAAAATATGCCATCTATTGCGACTACACGACTTGGATAATTAAATAATTTCAAACGATTATTGCAAAAGGGGCCAAAAGTGATAACTACAGCAAAATCGATTGAGATACCTACTCCGTCAAAGGTCTTCGAAATATTGCAGCAACTCAAAAGGAACTGATTATGAAATCATTAATTGTCAAAAGTGTACAGACATAACACCTTGATCAAAAAGTTCCCGGAATAACAGCTAGGTGACGCTCTAAGTCAACTGATTTGAGTTACGTTTTTGCTTTGTTAAGTAGCGACATCTGCCAAAATTGTATCAGTTTGAAAGTTACGCCGTCTTGAGTAAATCTACCACTGCATGAGTTTTCGATTTCTTATTCCTACAGATTTTACAAATTGACACGAACTGTGAACAACGAGTTTGTATTCAAATTTCCATTAAAATTTGATTAAAGAGTGTGGAAATCTTAGGAATGTAGAGACACTGCTTCGGCAATGAAAATCTAAAGAAAACAACCGTTTGCGCGTGGGATAAACGCTGCAGAACAGATTGTGAGACGAGCGACGTTTACGAACGCAGTAGCTGACCGTCGATATCGAGAACTAATGAAAATATCAATAAAGTGAGAGAAAAGTTGATCAATAACGGCATTCCCGAATAATCATCAGAGAGATGGTAGCATACTTGAACATTGTTTATGGAGCCGTTTAGGAGATTGTAGTTAATGATTTAGGCCTACGGCGTGTTGCTGCAAAGTTGGTCCGAAAAATATTCGAGTTTCATGCAAAAAAGGAATTGCGTTGATATCGCTAAAGGCGTTAATTTCCAAGGCTTCATCCGACCCAACATTCATTCACGTCATAACTTACGACGTAGCGTAGGTTTCAGGCAATCCAGCCAAGCGAGTAAGTGGAGAGCTCCCAATTGACCAAGACAAAATAACAACGTCATTTTCAGTCAAGAAAGAAAGCGATGCTCGTGATTTTTACGGATTACAAAAGTATTGCAGCCCACGAATTTTTGCCAGACGGTCAAACATTTAATTATTTAGACTATTATTTGGGTGTTATGAGACATTTACGTAAAGCAATGCGCCAAAAAAAAATGATTTGTGGGGAAAAACTCATGGATTTTGCGCCATGATAATGCACCGTCGCGCAGTGCCATAATTATACGTGAATTTTTGACTAAAAGCGAATCGAATACCATCCAACAGCCATCGAATTCACCTGATCAGCTTCATGCCATTTTTTTGTTTGATCAAATCAAAAAGTTACTACCGAGAACGCGTTTTAACAGCTGAAAGAAAGTAATGAATTGAAAACGACTCTGATGGTTATACCAAAAATAGAGTTCCAGAGAAGTTTCGAGAACTGATTTAAAGGCTTGCTTAACTGCGTTCCAGTTGATGGGGAGTACTTTGAAGCCGATAATATCACTTTTGAGGAATAAGCTGGTATTTTCAATTTTCTGAATATATTCCGGGAACTTATTGATCAAGGTATTAGGTGTATATTTATACATACACCCATGCAAATATAATATATATTATTGCAGACGCCACAGCATCATCATCAATTTATGCTATTGCGAAAGCTCCAACCTGCTTGCATTGCTACCTCAGCGAAATGATAACAAGACGACGAATGAAGTATTAAATTGACACTTATTCAGAGCAGCATTGCAAAATTGAAGCCATATACTCTGCTGACATAATTATTTCCCTAGAGAAATGTTCCAGATGCATTGCAATGCAATTTTCGTGAGCTGCTTTGTGTGTGCATGTGGATGTGTGTAAATGAGCTCAAATTATATGCAGCCAAATTGTGGGAAACTTTGCTGGTGGTTCTGGCGTTGAGCAGAAAAAATAAGATGTCTAAACAGAAGCACAGAACACTAACAATGGCACACATTTGTGATACATACGAGTACATGTAAATGTGTATGTTTGGAATTTTTGATTTGGTATTTCACTTAAGACATCACAAAGGTAAGCAGTCCTTTGGAAAAATAAGAGGGTATGGGGTCATGAAAACGAAGGAACCGTAGAGAAAATTGAATCAAAACTTTTTGGATACGTTCAACTTGGGTTGCATGACAGGCAAGATAAGATCTCCAGATGAAGGATGCAGATTCCAATTTAGGGCAAACAAATGATGTGCAGAGCAATTTAACCTTCGGTAGACACATTGGGGTGTGAGTCACCCTACAAAATGTTTGATAGGTTGTAGTTTGTTTATTTCTAACATCTGGAAATATACCGTTAGTCCTTAGCAACGCCGATTTTACCCTTCGAATTCACACAGCAAGCCCTCAGTAGTTGGTGCGGACCGAATTTATGCAGTTCCAAAAAAGGGAAGTGTGTTACGACGCTATCATTGTCATTAAAATCAATTATTTCATCATCCAAATCGGAGAAAGAATACTCCAACTCTCTTTCTTTTAGAGGCCCTAAAGAAAATCACTCCTTCTAGAAATGGAATTAAAAAATAAAAATTTACCTTAGCCGTTTACTGCTGAGTTACAGCAGTTTAAACTTCGCTTTGGCCTTAGGTTGGCCAAAGTGAAGGTCTTCCTCGCCTCTGTTGCCCTGGATGACGACTTGGAGAAATTAGGGGGACGACACAAAGAAGCTGCTCGACGATCTGCGGTTGTTTGAGACGGACGCAGATTCTGAACAAAGGGAGCAGTCGTAAAGGTCAGCAACACTTTTGATCAGTTTGTTAATACACACACACATACATAATTGGCGCGTACACCCTTTTGGAGTGTTTGGCCGAGCTCCTCCTCCTATTTCTGGTGTGCGCCTTGATGTTGTTCCACAAATGGAGGGACCTACAGTTTCAACCCGACTCCGAGGAGGCTTATGAGGAGCTTTTTCATGACAGAAATACACTCGGAGGTTTGCCATTGCCTGCCGAGGGGCGACCGCTATTAGAAACAACTTTTTCTTCATTTTGCTGTTTTACCGAGATTCGAACCGACGTTCTCTCTCTGAACTCCGAATGGTAGTCACGCACCAACCCATTCAGCCACGGCGGCCGTTTGTTAATAGTAGTTCAAATTAACCAACGCCACTCTCAACTAGCCACCGATAACCTACGAGTCATCTTTCGCGAGGAGCGCATCGATGTCTGCCTGATACAGGAGCCTTGGACTGAGGGATAGATCCTATAACCTTTTTTATGTCCAAACTGATGGTAACCCTAGGGCCTGTATCGTAGTTATGAACACAACTAATGCCAATTGATATCAAATTTCAGTTCACCGGATGTGACGGTGGTCAGGGTGGAACCATCCAGTGGCAGTTGCTTCTGCTTGGTGTCTGCCTACATGGCCCATGACAGATCGTCGCCTCCTGAGGAGATGCAGCATTTAGTGGAGACTCTCCTGCCCAAGAAAGAGAACATCCTGATTGGATGCGACGCGAATGCCAGACACAGTTCCAATTCACACACCAATTCGTTTATGTCCGCCATTCTGTTTGCTTATGTATTTGACAATTTTTGAACTAGTTGATCTCTCACTTTGAAATCTCTTACTAATACGTTCGATGTATATGCTTATAAATCTATCATCCTTGGAAATTAAACTAACAGCCACTTTGGCAGCCAGTTACCATCCTAGCTGGCGCAACTGGTGGGTACTTGAAATAGCATTAAGCAAAGCACGCTGATTGAGCTCATGTCTCAACAAGTTCGTTTATATTTAGCAAAATACAAATAATTCTTAGTAAATTTAACCGTCTATCCAGTAAGACCGTCTACAGACGGTCATCATAAAACTCTCCTGGATTTTATATGGAATTTTCTTTTTCGTGTGAGCCTGCATGGCTGCCTTGAAACGGCTATGTCGGAACCATTCCAAATCGTTTATAGTGTTCATTTGTTTCATTTTGATGTTTATTGTCAGTTTAGTAATGGCCGTCGTTGTAATCAGTCGAAAAAATTACAGTTGAAAAATTGCATGTTTTCGTTTGTGAAAATGTGACCAAACATTGCCGAAATTTCTTCAAAAATTCAAAACAGGTATGTTTTTCTGTATATATTTCAATGCAACTATTAGTTGTAGTGAAAGTGAAAAAGTAAAAGTGATTTTTGTGAAGTTTTTATTGATCGTCTACAGATCGTTATTCCACATTACGGCTAATTTTTCATATACACATGTGATACTTTTCGTGCACTTTCTAGTACAGTAAAAGTGAATAAAAATGTTCGTTTTTAGCGTACCAAAATTAACGTTATATGAATTTTACATGATTTTTTGACGATTATTTATAGTTTCTGCTGGATGCTGCATGAAGGTTAAATTTCTTGAAATAACTATTATATTTCTACGGTTTTTAAGCGTTTTAAAATACCTAAATACCAGGGTAATTTAGAAGATTTTATGCAAATCTATTCCTTCCTTTTCATGCACTCAAATCAATACTCAACTTACCCATATACTATATTTGTTTTCGCACGCATTCCAATTTTTTAAGATAAAATTAAAAAAACTTTTATTCCGCCAATTCACCTTGGATTAGTTTAATTTCATTTTATTATTTTTCATTGAATATTTGAATTTAATTGGAAATCAGTTAGCTATTTGCAAATTTAGTGTAAGAGCTTTAATTTTGCTGGTCAACTTCTTTGTTTTCGTATGTAATTAAGTAATAGAAATGTGGAAGCTGGCGGACAAATCGTTTTATCGCCGTATCTACAAAGGTGCAGGTATTTCGGTCGGATTTTATCAAAAAATTATACTGCATAAAGCAATGTTGGCTTAATAATAGCAAATACTAACTATTATAGTCCATACACTGGCGGTCAAAATAATAGCAGCGTGACATATTTCAAAGTTTTTGACTATTTTTGACTATTTTTTATTTTTATTTTAGTTTTTGATGTGAAATATTTATAGGCTCACTTGTAACCCGAATCGTTGGCGTAGCGACGCTTGCCGTGGCGACGGGTCGCCACGCTATACTAAGGTATACATATATATATTTTATGTGTAGTAGTATGAGAAGTGCTAGGCCAATTTCAAAGGAACAACTCCCAAATGATGTGGGTTAAAGTCTGTTAGTATGTTGCCATGTTAGAGAGACAAATGTAGAGTTGCTAAAGAGCGGCAAGTTGGATGCTCGTGAGTGCTTAGTAAATGTTGGTGCGAATGTGTTCGGTAATTTGATATATAGATAATAAGAATTCGATTACAGAGAATTCATGAGAAACTGGAAGGCTGGCTAGAGTGGGCACCTTTGAGGCGCGCTCTCTGTGCGAAGAAATGACGAAGGTCAGTGTTTGAGTTGAAAAATATGAAAAGGTCACAGAAAGCAGAGCCACAGCAGAAAGAAGTTTCATTACTCAGTTATTTAAACCAAGTGGAACTATTTTGCAATGCCAAATTTATTGCTTTATTGATTCGAAATGAAAAGTGCAAACTTATTTAATAGCAAATTCGAGATATGCCAGCTCGCAATGAGCAAAAGTTGAAATTGAATAAAAAGTTTAAGCCCATGGAGGAAGGCATATCTTAAAGACACATTTTGATTATCATACAAAGTGACACAAAATTAATCATGCTATCGGATTATTTATATTTTTTACAAATAGTGCAGTACGTCAATCATAATTGAAATTTGTGAAATGTAGAGCTGCTGTATAAAAACAGACAAGCAATGGCGGGCGTAAAGGTCAAAAGTCATCACTCAATATAATTTCTTTATTTATTATTTTATAATTTTATTTAATAATTTTCAAATACAAATTTGGATGATTAATTTTGCGCCACCTGAAAATTCAAAAATTCCATCACTCAAAATCATTTTTTTATTTAATATTTTTTTAATTTTATTTAATAATTTTCAAATACAAAACTGGAAAATTAATTTTGCGCCGCCAGAAACGTCAAAAATTTCATCACTCAAAGTCATTTTTTTGTTTAATTTTTTTTTAATTTTATTTATTCAAAGTCATTTTTTTATTTAATTTTTTTTAAATTTAATTTAATAATTTTCCAATACAAAACTGGATGATTAATTTTGCGCCACCGGAAAATTCAAAAAATTTCAGCACTCAAGGCACACTTCAAAAAGAATTTCAATTGCAAATCAACAACAATCCAAGAGAATCTACTACCAAATATGGAACAACAATAGATGCTGTATTTGTGAGGTATCTTGATAATATTTCATCCAATACTTTTGTAACGTACTTTAGTTATCATCGACCAATCGTCAAAGTAATACCGGCAGAGGAAACATCGAATATAACTATTACTGAAGTCACAGATGAAAATATTTAAATTGTTAATATCGAATTTTGATATCACATGTAAATAAATGTTTATTAAATAAAGTTACCATTTTCTGTAAGAAATTCGTAATACTTCATTTTTTCATTAGGCTATATCTAATTCCTGTAATAATATTACCTTTAAGCATATTACTTGTACACACACGATGTTTCAAATCTGCCAGGCGTCCCATGACGGCTCACATTTTTTTTTATACAAATTTAAAAAAAACTCAATAAGTTTTTAACAAAATTTCGAAGTGAGTTCTTAGCAAAATTGTTCCTGTGCTTCTGCAAATTCATTTAGGACGGTGCTCTGTTTTATAATAATAAATATGAAAGCAAATTGTATAAGTTTTATTTATATTTTTCTATTCGGATCGAGAGCCGGAAGCCCAGCACCCATGCCATCTTCTTGGGGGTCTATCTGGCGGTCTCGGCATATTCGGTCTTTTAAGCATTACTGCTGTCGTAAGTCGCCCATCAGCCATTCTTTTGACATGTCGCCTTTACCATTTCGGTTCGTCGGTGTTCGGGCAGATTATTCTACTAATGACGCGGAGGCATTTGTTGATGAAACTTGATGTAGTGAATAATAATAAATAAACTGAAATACTGCGTGAATTTTTGGACACCCACTGCATGTATTTGTGCAATATTTGGCGGCCATGGCGTATGAGTATTGCCTGTCCCTGAACCCTATTGACTTTGGCGTATTTTGGTACGTTCAATGATTTTAACAATTCATTTGCTGCATACCAATAGAATTTTTTACTATTTTCTTTTCCAAGCTGAGACTGCCGCCTCAACCAGAGTGAGGGCAATTGCCAACACTTTTAGTTTTCCACTTGAGCTGAGAGCAATGAAATACGAAGCGTAGCTCAATGTAATTTCTGTTTATGTTTTTTCCCAACAGAAAAAAAAATTGTAAAAATAAAAACAAAAACATAAAAGAAATTTTAAGCCAGTTAACTATGACGCCAAATGGCAGGGCCAGTCTTAAAGGCTGCATATGCATGTATGTATGTTTGTATGTATGTAATGTTACCCGTATTTAATGTTCTTAACAAAGTCAAAATAGCGAGTATGTGCAGTCAGTTAGCTGCTCATTCATCTGCATACAAACATATATGCATGTATGCTTTGCACGGCTTCAATTTCAGCGGCGCAGCCACTGGCAATAAAAAACGAACAACAAAATATTGCAACTGTTTACATCTGTGAGCTGTCACTTAAACTTGTGCGAGTATAGCTTCCCTGTAGTCAAACTTACTAGTTCGGAACTACTTCACCACCAGTTTGCTAGTGGTCGTCTTCGCTCTATTTTCAAAGACGTTTTATGAAGTATCGATTATCAGCCTAAAAATCTGACTTGTACTAGTAAGTGAACTAATCAATTCCTGTATCGTTTTTATATTATTCAAAGAACTAGTTGATAATAAAAAAAAAAGTTCTAGTCCGATTTGGGCTGAAAATTTCTAATTTTGGATGAGTTGAGGAAGTACATTCAAAAATAGTTTATTTTGAATTAAAATATAGTCTGATCGATCTAGAGTTTGTACAGGGTCAGACACTCGAAGTGTAACCAATTAAAAAGGCCATAAATTTAGTTTGGAAAATTACTTTTATTCAATTCAAAGAAAAAACGGTGTGAAAGTAAGACAAAATTAAGAATCAATTTACTTTTGCTCGATATGACCAACCTTTGCTTCGACTATGGCCTTTAGACGTTCCACAAACGAATTTCAATGGATTTTGCTCGCGCACAATCGATTTTTTATGAAGTTCGGAACGTTATTTTTTCTGTTCTGGGTTCACTCAAGCTTTGTGAGACGGTGTCGAGTTCTGGTGAAACGCCCATGGCTGCCACCAAAATGTGTGTCAACCCACGGCTTCAAAGCGGCCTTTGGAATACTTTCCGCCCATCTGCGGTTACAGTGGTGACGGGTGCTGCCTTCCGGTGGCCAATCGATGACTCAAATTCTCATGTGAATGGTCGATCAAATAAATCCTATCATTTTTGGAGTTTACGAATTGCTCAAATTGAAAAATTTTCTCGTCAGAAAACTTAGTCTTTGGAAATTGATTGCTTTCGGCCAAGCGAAGCAACTCCTTCGCTTTCTCTAGTTTGACTTGTTGCTGCTTTGGTGTGTGCTTTTGGGGCTATCCACGGATCACGCCATTTTTTGATGTCTTCATATGAATGGAACTGCTGGTCAGCTAGACCATGTGCCATCGATCGGAACAGGTGATAATCGGACGATGCAATATCTGGAGAGTATGGCGGGTGGACTGGGACTGACATTTCCTATTTCAGTGTTTTCAGGTAGGTTTTAACGGTTTGGGCAACGTGAGGCCGAGCGTTGTCATGGTGTATAATCACTTTTCCATCCCCAGTGATGGTTTCGCTTGGTTTTAACAGTTCATAATAAATAACACCAACTTGGTTCCACCAAATACATAGCATAACCTTCGCAGCGTGAATATCCGGCCGAGGCGACAACGTATAACCGGGCAGTCCCCATGACTTTCTTTTCTTGGATTGCTGTAATGAATCCAGTTTTCATCACCCGTCACGATGCACTGGTGAAAACCCTTCCTTCCCTTCCTTTTTTGCCGCTGTGGAGCAGTTGTTCACAGGCGAAAAAACGACGTTCAACATCCCTTGGCTTGAACTCATAAGGAACCCAAGTTCCCTTTTTCTGCATCATTCCCAAAGCATGCAATCGCTTGGAAATGGATTGGCGGGTAACTTCTAGCTGAATCAGCTCTTCTTGCATTTGACACGGATCCTCATTAAGCAATGCCTCCAATTCAGCGTCGTCGAAGGTTGTTGGCCGTCATTCACGCGGACGGTCGTCACCATTAAAATCACGGTCTTTGAAGCGACGGAACCAATCTCGGCACGTTGTTTCACTTAAAGCAGTATCCCCATAAACTTTTTTTCTCGATGCGCTTCAGCCGCCGTTTTTTCGAATGAAAGGGGAAAATCAACACTTCCCGCAAATGACGATTATTCGGCATGAAATCAAAAAAAAAAAAAATCTTTAATGCGTCGAAGTAGTTTGTTTACCATATGTCTAAGCTTGGTTTATGATAGCGATTATGTATGCAACTTACATGAAGAGCGATAGTCCGGTCTAGAACGCTGCAGAACTGCAAAGTGTTTCGTGATAAGCGTGAACAGAAAACAGTCGAACTTTTTTCTAAAACTTGGAAGAAAAGACAACCCACCATTGGAACCATTGCATACTCGATTTGCCTATCTTCCTTAGAGCAGGTGGATAGCGCTGATCATTTTCTCTGAGATTACCCTTCCTCTGCTAAGACAAGGCTGCGAATTTTGGGTTCCAATGTCATGAGAATAAGTGAAATACGTGCTCTCAAACTGGAGGATAGTGTCAGATTTACCAATTCTACAGGACTAACTACCTTTGTCTCTGTCTCTATTCTTTCCTATCTCTTTCCCTCTGTCTCCATTCTCTCCTATCTCTTTCTCTTTCTTTTTGTTCTTTTCTATCTCTTTGTCTCTGTCACATCTCTCTTTCCTCCTTGACTATCTACCCTTTTACTTTCCAGAGCTTCGAATGCAATTGCCTTTTAGCCTGAGTGTTTAAGGCTCGAGCTTTCAAATTTCATATAAAATTAGGCACAAAATATAACGGCTCTCACTTCAGTTGAGTAAGTTATTTCTATCAAGAGGAGGCGGTGAGCAATTCTTTAGGTGAACTTGGACTTCACCTATTTCGCGCTGTTCAAGGTCGGCCCATTGGCCTCAGTTATATAAATTGTCTTATGCTTAAATTTAAAACTGAGTGCAATAAATAAAAAAAAAAAAAAAAGTTGTTGAATAAATTCTGTTGATCGGGCAGCGCCAAAAAGTAATTTTGTAACAGATTCCCCTCGCTGGCTGATACTTCTAATTCACGTCGAAACTTATGAGCGAATGAGCGCCGCACTTAGGAAAATCCAAGATTTCTAGTCCGGCCTGATTTGCATATACAGTGACGATAACTGCGTGTTTCTTCATTTCTTGAGTTAAGAAGTAGTCCTTCATGTCTTAGCTGAAAGAGAGCAACAAGAAAATGATTTCGGAAAGTTATAGCCATATATGTACATATGAACGTGTCATTCATAGAAATATTTGTTTTGCATACATCACTAATTGCACATTTGGCAACTGGTACAATGGTAGTCACACTCGGAGTAGTACAACTTCTTCCCGCAAATAACAGTTCATGCACTAGAATAACTGCTGAGTAGTTTAACTCTTCACTGCAGAGTATACAGGGTATTTTGTTGATATTTATTTACTACGTACGAGCACTTGTTGTTGGTTTACTGTTATTACTTGCCACATGATACCTTCGTACTTGAAAGTGCAACGCTCAGTGGCGTAATGCCAGACATTTTTGCATGTAAAGAACAATGCAAACTCTTACTCCAAAACAACAACAAGTACATACATACTATAAAACAACAAGAACATGGAAATAACAACAACAAGAATAAATAATAATAACAATAATAACTAGAGCAAGTGTTAGGAGTACATTTATGCAACAGCGGTATGACTTGCAACAAAAGGCCGACAGCAGTACTCCGCCACGATGCACATAATCAGATACATATGTACATACATACGTACATATATACATACATACATAAATACATGCATAAATACATACATACATACATACATACATACATGCATACATACATACATAGAGATATCGTAGTAATAGCAGGAAAGGCCACATGCACAGCAACTGCATGCCACACCAAACGTCGTAATAACAACACACAACTATTACATATTTACTTGCTTACATGCTGCCACATAAACACATACATACATACATACGTATGTACTCACATCCTTAATAGTTGCGGCGTTGCGCAGTTAAAAATCTTAATAATAATAATTTTTGCATGATTGACATTTCTGCGCATGCGTTCAGTGCACGCCACAGTTGAGTTTTATGAGTCTTGCCACAATGCAACATATATGTTGCAAGCATGTTTGGGTGGATGTGTAATAGTGCGCATTGAGATACATTGCCACATTCCAAATGCCGTTTGCAGTCATTATTGCAGTAACTGCGACACTTTGGTCGCAAAGTATTGAAAAACCCATAAAAGGACGTCCAAGTGCAAATATCCTTTGAAAAAATTAAATAAATTGAGCAGAACACAATTCCGTTTAGCATAGCTCTGAGGAGGCTAATTGTCTCCAATGGCCAGGTGTCTCACCAGAAGGAGAGGAAGGATTGTTTTAGTGGCCACACCACTCAATGCAGTAGACGACGGTCGCTGTAAGTGCGAAGGCATTTTGAACCCTACCTCACCCACCAAAAAAAGAAAAAAAAAAAAAAAAGAAATCGAGCTTAGTGCCCACAAGATCGAATATTTGATGCATCTGTGGCTTGGTATGCAAATTTACTAAAATCAAAGAGGTTTCATATTCAGGTTCATATTTTCAATTCCAGTCCAAAAAACATAGGTAATCATTCTCGTTCAAGCGAAATGAAATTTTCAGTAGTAATTTTGAAAAAAATGAGCCAACCAATCTGCATACGCTTGCCCTCATCAACAAATTTTAATTAACTTAACCCCCGCGATTTAAATGCGCCTCATCCAAAACTACTTACTTTTCACTAAACTCGCAATTTGGGTACCAAAGCATATTTTTTAATTTTTTTGGAAAAACCTCCGATTTCGAACTATCCAAGGTCTGTCCCATATTCTTAATGCTACGGTCGTCACCCACTTACGGCGCTGGCACACCGTTCTGAGAGTGAGATGTAATCAGCTATGGAATAGCGCATTCCTTAGTAAGCGCGGCAGCGATTGTCGTTTCGTAAATAGAATTCAGCATGCGCTGGGGTCAATCGCCGGCGCAGCATTATACGTAGACAGTAAAATAGGCGATCGATTGCACTTGCTGCATTATATTTTATCTAGGCAGGGCAACCTCTGAAAGTAGGTAAATTTGGCAAAGCACGGTCCTCGCATTTTTCCAAATTTACCTACCCTCCCTGTTTCTAAAAAAAAAACAATAAAAATAAAAACATTAAAACAAAAAAATCTCAATCCTCAAATCCAAAACAACAAAACTTATCCTTTCCATCCTTACTAGCACAATAGTCAGCGCATTATTTGCATTGTGGCTTCTAAAATAAGCAACAGCAAAGAAAAACACACAGTTACACATTGCATCAGTAGCGCCAGCAAGCGGGAGCATGCAATCGCGGTAATAGCGCAGGCACACCAAAATTAGCGAAGTCCCCAACCATCTGTGCGATCCTTCTGGCAGAAAAATGTGAAACACAGATGGCGCTTCAAGCAATAAGAAGGCGTTGTTACTAAGCAACGACAGGAGGGCATTCCTATTATTTAGGACAGGTAGCGGCAGGCTAATCTCCCCGTTTCTGTCTGACAGCTCACTTTCTTCCAACCATATTTTGCATAAGAGGTGATGCACATGTTTGAGTAGCTCAGCCGGCAGTCCGTCGGCTTTCGCGGCTTTGTTGTTCTTCAGTTGCGTTATCGCTATTCTCACATCGTCATGGTCGGGTAGCGGAATGTCAATTCCGTCGTCGACGATGGGGTATTGGGATCTTCACATTCTCTGTGACATGCGCAGCTATCACTGTTTAACAGGTTCGAGAAGTGTTCCCTCCATAATTTAAGAATGCTCTGTACGTCAGTCATCAGATCGCCGTCTTTGTTCTTACAGGAAAACGCCCCGGTCTTGAAACCTTCGGTAAGCCGCCGAACCTTTTGGTAGAATTTTGGGGCGTTGTTCCTGTTGGCCAGCATCTCAAGCTCCTCGCACTCACGTATTTCGGCCTCTCGTTTCTTCTGTCGGATAATACGTCTCTCTTCCTTTCTTAGCTCTCTGTAGCGAGCCCACATGGCTCGCGTTGCGCCCGATCGCACCGTGGCTCTATAGGCAGCATGTTTTCTTTCTGCAGCAGCATGCCATTCCGCGTCGCACCAACCGTTTTTTCGAGCTCGCCGGAATCCAATTTCTTCTTCGGTGGCTGTAAGTAGGGAGCGAGAAATGTTGTTCCATTGCTCGTGCATGACGGTTCGATATTATAGCAAAGAGTTCTGTCAGTGAAGTAACTGGCGATAATCCTGCGTATATACGTTGGATCCTGGCCATCAGGATCTCTTTCTAGTTCGCGGTATTGAAGGCATTATTTACGTCTAGCGTTGCCATTAGGCAGTAACCACCGAGCTCCTTCGATTGCCTTCTGCGCAATGGTTTTACCGCAGCTACAGCATCTGTGGTTGAGCGAGCCTTACGGAATCCGAATTGCGAAGATGATAGACCACCTACGTCATCAATAGCAGCCCAACCAATAGCAGCGATCAACCGTTCCAGAATTTTGCCTGCGGTGTCGAGCATTTTGCCTGCGATGTAGGCATGTATTGTAGAGATCTACAAAAATGTCGGTATGACTTCGAATTTAGTACCTAGTTGGGAAGTCCGTCTGGGTCGAGAGCTTTATTGTTTTTGATCCGTTTAGTGATTATCAGGAGCTCGTCTTTGTTCGTCAACTGCATGTTTTGGTCGCCTTCGCAACACCTTTTCAAATCATGGGCTCGGATAGCATCTTGTACGGGGAACAATGTTTCAACTTCAATACGCAGTGTGGCTATGTGTCTATATGAGTATGTAAAGGGTGTTTTTTTTAGAGGTTAGGTTTTCAAGTTGGCACTACTTTTTTCGTAGATGGTCTTTTTGACAGCACTCACTTGATTTATGCTCAGTTTGGTTTGCCATTTCATAATGAATAGACTTACACCTGAACAACGTTTGCAAATCGTGCAAATTTATTACGAAAATAATGGTTCGGTTCGCGCGACGCATCGAAGAAAATTTTGTTCAGCGATGAAGCTCACTTTTGGTTGAATGAGTATGTCAATAAGCAAAATTGTAGCATTTGGAGTGAACATAATCCACAAGCCATTGCTGAGACGCCGTTACATCCTCAAAACGTCACTGTTTGGTATGCTCTATGGGCAGAGGGAATCATTGGTTCATATTTCTTTAAAAATGAAGCCGGCCATAATGTTACAGTCAATGGAGAGCGCTATAGAGCCATGATTAATGGCTTTTTCGTGCCTGAATTGGACGATGTTGATGTGGACGACCTTTGGTTCCAACAAGACGGCGCTACATGCCATACACCCAACGCAACAATCGATTTATTGAAGGAAGCTTTTGGTGAGCGCATTATCTCGCGCCGTGGACCTGTGGCGTGGCCTCCAAGATCGTGCGATATAACACCGCTGGACTATTTCTTGTGGGGATATGTGAAGTCGCTTGTCTACGCAGATAAGCCCGCGACGATTGACGTCTTGGAAGAGAATATTCGGCGCGTTATTGCTGACATACGGCCCCAATTGCTGCAAAAAGTGGTCGAAAATTGGGCCTCTCGGCTGGAATTTATTCGAGCCAGCCGCGGCGGCCACTTGCCCGAAATCATTTTTAAAACATAATGGCAAACCCTTATCTTTATAATAAAGCTAAATTCTTGGCCATAACATTAAATTATATACGTTTTATTTCATCTTGAAAACCTAACCTCTAAAAAAAACTCCCTTCATAAGCACTCATAAATATGTCAATTTGTAAACATAACACTTCCATAGCTTAGATGCACACTTTACTTTTCTTCTGTCAGTTTTTGTTTTTTTTTTTTTACTTTCGTAAGCTCTTTTGGTTACATTGTGTATTTGTGTTTTTGTTGCCTTTGTCACTTCTGCTTTGCAATTTTTATTGGGCATCAACAGTTGTTTGTATTTTGCTTTTGTAATGGCTTACAATGCAGCGCCAAACACCTGTTATACGCCGCTTATGAACATAAATATACAAGTATGTTTGTATGTATGTCTAAAGTGGCTCATATGTTTACAAACATACATACGCACACACACACATAACTACGTACATTTGGTGGTTTGTATTACAATTATTATTGCGCTGCTGTATTCTTGTTGTAGTAGAACACAGCGAAAACCAGTTGCTTTCCCATTGCATCTGTGCATACATACTAATACACATACAAACATACATACATGCATGGGTACATATGTTGCTGTTATCGTTGTTGGTGGCAGATTGCATTGCAATGCCGTGCAGTAGTTTGTTGTCGAATTATGGCACGTTGCAACGTCAATAACAATAACAACAATACCGTGCATAACAACAAACGCAACAACACTAGTCAACAGCGAACAGCCAACAGCCAACAGTCAGCAGTCATCAGTAGTACAGTGAACCTTGTCATCTGAGCAGTCGCGACTAATGCATTTGAATGTTGCCTCCACTCAACCAACCTCAACAACAACAGCAACAGCTCATCACTATTATTAATGCTAATATCAGCAAGTTGTTGAATGCCGTATTCGTGTATGTGTGTGCGTATGAGTATGAGTGCCCATATTTGTGCCACCTACCTCGTCACCTACCACTACACAGCGTGGCTTTGGGCAAAGCTTCCAGCCTCTGGTGGTTAGCAATTCTTATTTTGTGGGTTGTCGATAAATGAGTTTTGCTCTTAAATAGGCATTTGTGATATATGAAAGTACCTACATAAATACGTATGGATGTATGCAAATGAGTTCTTGTCACTCATTTACAATGTGTTTGGTAATTTGATGCTCTCGGCGTGTCCAAAATTGCGTTTCATGCAAATACAATTGGCGGAAATTTATTTCCATTTACTCGAATTGTGTTACGTAGGTGGCCGCTAGTATTTATGATTTCGGTTATGCTAAGATTTTTTTGCTTTAAATGATTTAAATTAACATAGCATAGCACAGCATTACATAGTCACTTGTTAGAAGAGAAATAACCTCCAGTGTAACCTTTAGTTGCTTAGAACTTTTAACTGGTGAGCTGACATTGTGTTTGCCTCACCTTATATGCCCTATAAAGTCTAGTATTAGAGGAAATACTTAATTGTTCACACTATACATTTAATTTCACCCGCCCCACAGCAGTGGCAGCGCCTCTTTCTAAGTGAATAAATATAAATTTACAATTTACTTTTGTGCTCGTCTGTTTGTGGTTAAATAGAGACTGATTGATTTGATAAGCTAAGAGCTGCAATAAACCAAAAATGTTTATTGTGCCAAAAAATAAATGAAACGATTTATATGACTAGCCCAATATCTCGCCAAATACTCGTGACGTACCCGTTAGCATGACGTCATGCACAGCGTTAATCTTCACGCTAGGGCCGATGACGTATAATTCACTCTTTATTAATTTGATTGCTGTTCCTATGTGAATTCATAATTTTGACAGCAAATTCGGTTGTTATCAAACTGATTAGCTCATTTTGTTTGTCTGTTTATACTTCCGCCAAATTTAGAAGGCTTGAATTACTCACATACATATCAGCATTTTCTGATTTCACAAAACGATTGATCAGGTTTTTAACTTCCGTTGGCTATTTAAGTAAGAATGTGTAACACCTTTGTTATCTGCTTTTTGTTTTTTTTTGTTTTTTTTTTTTGTTTGTTTTTGGTTTGATCGACGTGCCCGCTGTACTTCTTGATCTATGTATTAGAATACCCTAACATAGCTACGATATGATTTTATAATTTGTCACAAGCCGTTTTGAAAAAAAAAAAACAAGTAAAAATAAAAGAGGGCCACTTCTACGATGAACCGGAATTCCTTGGAACGAGCGATTATCTGTAAGACTCTGAGGCGAGATATGAATGAGCTTGAAAGAGGTTGGTCAGCTCATTGCAGTTAATGTTACCATTGATAATAATATAGACAAATATTAATGAGAAGAAGATTCTTCTATCAGGCAATGACCGCAGACCTAATAATTTATTCAAAGCGAATTTGGTAAAGAAAAATTTGTACTTTTCCAATTTTTTTAGAACGGATTAATTTACATAAATAATTTAAAAAATTACGCTGAAGTTAACCCTCGCGAAGAATTGGACCTGGACGGTCTTGACCATTTTAGCTCTTCTATTTATCTCAAACACAAACACCAAAAAAATTATTAATCAGTATAACTCTTACTATGTCCCGTAATTGAACAACAATTTTACAAAATGGCACGGTTTTAAATTTTACACTCTAAAAATCGGTTTTTTTCAGTTTTTTAACCAAAAAATAATTGAAATAATTATATGATTTTAATAGGAACGATAACATTGCAGAAGATGTGGGGACCTTTCAGAGAAGGGGACTGTTAAGCACTTTTTCTGTAAATGTCCGGGTTTGGCAGCTAGACGATTAAGGTCACTGGGTGCTCCTTCCTTCGATAGCCTGGGGTAGTGCGCTAACCTAAATCCTAACAGCTCTGGCTGGCTGGAGGTCTCAAAATGGTATCAAAACGGCGCTTCAGTGCTACTTGAGGAGTGCCAGACTGGCACTTCAACCATTTCATTAACTACGAACGAAAGCTATTGATGTTGTGAACAACAGTAAAAATTTCAGACGATTCGGTGGAATAGATTTTTGTTTTTTGCCACCGCATCACGAATCTGACTCTAGCTGATAAAACCGCTGTAGAATCGAAAATACTGTGAATATCCTTCCAAAAATTTGATAAAATGTTCTTAAAAGACCATAATTTCGAAAGATAAAAATATCAATTTTTTGAAAATTCTACACCACCGGGACTCCTTAAAACAATTTGTACTTTTTCATCGTTTGCTTTCTATCTTTGACTTTAATTGTCTCACATACATATGCAAATAAAATTCAGTCATTCCGTTTGAAAATAGCTCAAAAATAAAAACCAAAAAAAAATTATTTCAGAAAGTCTTGAAGAAAGCGTTTTTACACTTGGAGTTAGTAATTTTAAGTTATGTGCTTTAAAAAATGAAGTGGGAATCAGTACTCTATATGACAACGCCTAGCATCTTTAACACTTTGTAGTCTGTTTGTCATAGAATGAACCAATTTTTGAATATAATAATCCTGGTGCATCTTGTGCCATTCGCCGAAAATAAAATTGTTGTGTTCTGTTCGACACGTTGGGTGTTCCTTTGCAACTTTTTCTTTAAATATGCTCACAAATTTTCTATTGGATTAATATCTGTGCCTTGGGCTGGTGCATCCAAAACTTTAAAAAGAAGGAACATTCTGACATTTCAGCTTTATGTTTTAAATCGTTGTCTTTGTAGAAATTAAACTGAGGTTTGTTGTCAACAATGAAGCAAAATTTGGATGCACTATTTATTAAATTGCATTGCAGAATATTCAGATGTCTTCTATAAACACCAAACCACCCATTCCCATGCTGGATATGCATCCCCATACCATGACTGAAAGTTTGGCATATTTCACTGTCAATATAAAATTCTGCCTTTTTATGGATGCCTCAACCTTTTCTGGGTCTATCGTTGTAATACAGCACGATTTTTGTCCCATCGCAGAATGTCACATCATTCAAGCAGCTCTCTGGCGGCGCTAGGTACGCTCAAGCGAGAGATAACCGCTTTTCAATAGGATGTGCAAGGGGCAAGGTTTCCTTCGAAGCACTCGTGAAATGCTTTTGCAAAACTTGGCGGACTGTTGCATGCAAATTTTCGACTCCACACTCATCTCTAAACAGCCTAGCAATATTTTTTGTTGAAGTCTGCGGTTTTGCGGCTACTTTTCTCGAAAAGATACGTAGATATTTTCCGATATTTTGCACGATTTATTATTTTATAAATAGTTTAGCGGGTTAAAAAAAAATTTTCGTATAACTTTCTTGACTGTAATATAAAATAAATTAATATATAGCTCTGAGTATTTTCCAATATATATGTACAAGTATATACATATGTATATGGTATACTTATATATATAGAAAATTCGATATATTCCTTCGTACCACCACGACTCAGGTGCTAAAGCAGGTGGCCCAACATATGAGAGCTCTTAAAGGCCGCAATAGAGTATCGAATTCAACAGCAAAGAGCAGTGTTTCAAACTACGCATTCAGGTAGGCCAAAGGTGGAAAATTTCGATAAAGACATGAATTTCGTGCCGACGGACCAGCACTTTCTATTACAGAAGGAAAGAAGATTAGCCGAAAACCCGTTTGGAACCATTGCGATAAGCCGGCCTAAGCGATCGCCAAGGCCGGATTAGCGGACAAGAAGGTTTTGCTGTGTGTTTAATGGGATTAGAAAATAATCATCCACTATGAGCTACTTCCATTGGCCCAAATATTCAATTCATACCGCTACTGTCAGCAACTGACCATATAGAAGCAGGCGATAGACTAGAAGTAGCTAGCTGCATTGGAATGTGTTTGTGTTGTATCAAGACGGTGTCAGGTGTGCATCTATGTTTATCCACACGGCAGGCGAACGGAAAGCGTGAATGGATGTTTCTATAGCATACGCCATGAACGCGATTGCTTTTTCAAGATTTTCAAAATTTTCTTCACAGTACAAAACTGGACTCCAAAGGCGCTTGTGATCAGCGCATCAGCTGATTTAATCGCGTTTATCGAAAAATAAGGTCTATAATCGTCTAAATCTGATAATTCTAACTAACTATTTTGATTTCATCCACAAAATGAAGTGGAAAAAAATCGGCTGATTTTTTGGAACAGCAAAATGAAATGAGCAAAATAACACGGAAGCGATGTTTTTGATTCAACGAATCTAATACCGAGGCATACGAATCTCAAGTTCTGGATTCTATGTGAGTTTTAGTGCCTCAAAATTTCGAGATTCAAGGATTCTAATACCAGAAATCTCAAGTTCTGCATTTTATGAGTATTTTTGTGCATCGAAATTTCGGGATTCGCAGGATCTAATACCAGGAAGCTCAAGTTCTGGATTTTATGTGTATTTTTGTGCCCCAAAATTTCGGAATTCAAGAAATCTAATACCAGGAAGCTCAAGTTCTGGATTTTATGTGTTCTTTTGTCCACCAAAATTTCCGGGTTTCAAGAAATCTAATACCAGGAATCTCAAGCTCGGGATTTTATGTGAGTTTTTGTGCTTCAAAATTTTGGCTTCCATGAATGTAATACGGG
>JAYXIM010018797.1:0-10458 GCA_037575425.1 Anastrepha fraterculus
AAAATTTCTTTTAATTTAAATTTGTCATATAATATTTTTAATTTTTTGGGTTTTTTTATGTTTAATATTTAAAATTATTTCCGTCGTGTACACATTTTTTTTTAATTTTTGTTTTGACTTTTTAATTCTTAATATGTTATGTTTACTATAGGTTAGGTTGAAGCGGTTGTCCTGTGGGACACACTCAGGCTCATAGCCCATTGTGATGCCGCATGGGGAGCTTGTCCCTATCTCTCCTAAACACTGGTTTTAAAAAATTTTAAAATATCTCTGATTTCTATAGTACTGAGGTCTTCTAGCTCATTAAAAAATTGTCTACCCAGAATAGTAAACCTGCGTCTGGATAGAGCAGGGCAGTAGCACAGTAGGTGCGAGATTGTCTCTTCCTCGTCCTCATCTAGACAGCTTCTACAGAAGTCATGTGTTTGCACACCCATCCTTTGGGCGTGTCTGCCTATTAGGCAGTGCCCCGTTATGACTGAGATCAATGTGCTAAGACTGTGTTTATTTTGGCTTAGCAGAGATTCTGTGCGTTTAGCATTTAGAGTCGGCCAAAGTTGACGGGCGATTTTGCAGGTTGCTTCATTTCGCCATCTTTCGTTTGCTTTCTTTACAATTTCTTTACCATACGAGAGAAACAGTTTTTTCGCCGTCGATTGGGAATAAAAAAAAAGGTTTCGATTTTTTTATGTTTTTTAAAGGGAGACTAATTTTTTTCGACGGCGATAAAGCTTTTTTAATTTTTAATTTTTTATGTTTATATTATTAAATTTCTTTATTTTTATATTTATTAAACGGGAGAAACATTTTTTCGCCGTCGATGAAAATTTCTTTTAATTTTTTTTTGCATTTTTAATTTTTTTTTAACTTTTTTATAGGGTCTATAAAAACTTTTGTTTTAGATTTTTTAAATCTTTTTTTTTCATTTTTAAGTTTTATGTTAATACTTATTATACGGGAAAAATAGTTCTTCGTCGTCGATAAGATTTTTTTCTAAATTTTTTTTTTTATTTTATATTTTTACTTTCGTACTCTTTTCTAAGTTTTTATTTTTTTATATTTTCATAATTATTTTAAGGGTGTAACCCACTAACTACGCTCGAAAAAAAGGCTATTTTCGGAAATTTTTTTCAAGCAGGCTATGAATGATATTGATATAAAAGTTGTTAGGCTTGATAAATAAAGTCTTAAAATACAAGAAAAAATTTTTTTTTATTCATTTTTTGCAATTTTTTTATACAAAAACTATAGCTAAACATAACACCATGATTTAGAGATAGGTCGCTGGTCCACACGATATCTCGAGAACGGCTTATCTGAAACAGAAAAATCAAAAAGTTTTAGATTTGTTATAACAGTAGCTATGAAATAAAGTAAAATTATTAATTTTTATTAATAAATAACAAAATGGTGGCCAAAAAACAAAAAAATTTTAAAAAACATGATTTTTTACACTGTTTTTTGTGAAAAAAAATTAATAAAAATTAATAATTTTACTTTATTTTATAGCTACTGTTATAACAAATCTAAAACTTTTTGATTTTTCTGTTTCAGATAAGCCGTTCTCGAGATATCGTGTGGACCAGCGACCTATCTCTAAATCATGGTGTTATGTTTAGCTATAGTTTTTGTATAAAAAAATTGCAAAAAATGAATAAAAAAAAATTTTTTCTTGTATTTTAAGACTTTATTTATCAAGCCTAACAACTTTTATATCAATATCATTCATAGCCTGCTTGAAAAAAATTTCCGAAAATAGCCTTTTTTTCGAGCGTAGTTAGTGGGTTACACCCTTAAGGAAGTAATATTGTATTCGTTGCTAATAAGAACTTTTTATTTTTGGAATTTCAATTTTTAAATTAGTTTTATATATTTATAGATTTAGTTTTGAGTTTTTTTTTTGTCAAGTTTCTATTTCTTAGTTTTTATTCTTATATTTATGATAAGGAGGAAAGATTTTCTGCGTCATCGATAAGATTTTTTATTTTCTTTAAAAAATTTTTAGTTTTCAAGTTTTATTTCATATACACATAATTATTATTTCTTATGCTTTTTAATTACTAATTATTTTTTATTTATATACGGAAGATTTTTTTTTTCGTTGTCGATAAGATTTTTTTAAGTTTTACTTTTTCTGCTGTCCTATGACAGCTTTTATCGCGTTTTGTAAAAATTATAGGTTGATTCAATCAGTTCTGGCGAACAACATCTTAAATTTTGAAGAAAAAAGATCATTAATAAAAACTTAATAAAACAATGTATGGCGCCAAATTGCGGAATTTTTTTAATTCAATACACCAGTTCTGTGAAAAAGTATGGCATTTGGGTGCAAACGATTTCAGTTATTGAGTTATCTTTGCTAGTCTATTTTGTGCTGTCGTCGGAAAATGGGTTTCAAACAAAGAACTGGCATTAACTTTTATGTTACACTTGGTAAATATTTTACTAAAACGCGCCAAATTCTTCAAAAAATATTATATATGGTAATGATTGCTTAACTCGTACGAAAATATACGAGTAGCTCAAGCGATTTTTTAGCAGTTATTAGAAATGTCTACTGACGGTACAAGACAAAAGATCAGGTCGGCCACAAAGTGGATTATCTCCAAAAAACGTCGAAAAAGTGATAAACTTCACTAAAAATTATAAGACAGCGTCTGTGAAAATTATTGAAATGGAATTAAAAACTCCTCACACAACCCTATATCACATTTGGTCCAAGATTTTTGTACGCTCCATTCAAAATTTATGCCATACGAGCGTACCGAGGATTAAAAATTCGAAGGAATTGAACCCTGTCAGGGCATAATTAAATTTGCTGGTAAGGACTCAAACTTTCTAAAAACAATTGTTAGTGGTAGCAAGCCATGGTATTTGAAATATGAGCCCCAGGCTATACATCGAAATGCTTAATAGAGACCAGCAGAGAAAGATTATATCAAAAACAGTCAACTGCGCAAGTCCAAAATGAAGTTTATGCCAATTTCTTATAATTCTAATAACAATCTGCCAACAAATGTTTAATTTTCCTGATTAAATAGTCACTAGAGACTTTTATTTAAGCGTCTGCATGACCCAAAATCTAATGCCTAACAGGGACTACTTTTGCTGCATAAAAACCGATAAAATCAAAATAGCTTCTCATAATCCACATTGCCATTACGAATTGCCAAAAAAGCCTTCACCTTATACAAATTAAATATTCTAAGCTTGAGGGGCTTATAGAAGCTTTCATGAGAATCGATACTCCTACACTGAAGTCAATAAACTGAACTTTTTATAATACCATAAACGAATTGCCACCAATTTACCAACAATTATCACATCAAATATAAAATTTGCGTTGTTGGCATTTTTCAAAATCAATCGTATTGCGATTTAACTTGCTAGAAAAATATCCATGTAAATATTTACGAAAGTCATTTGTGTAGTTGAGCAAATATACGATTTGATAACCTTTTTATACAACGGCATACAATAAAGATAACAAGTGAAGCGCACATACAAATGTACATAAGTATTTCCGAAGATCCAGCAAATGTTTGTGTGTACATTACAATTCTACCATAAATTTTAGCGCACTTAGCCAAGCATAGTCGCGCACGAGCCGGCTGCCATATGCCGTAAATGTACATACATACATATGTGAGTATATACTTTTATATAACACTTGTGAACTCTTTTATTGGCCGCCATAGCCGAATGGGTTGGTGCGTGATTACCATTCGGAATTCACAGAGAGATCGTTGGTTCGAATCTCGGTAAAAGCAAAATTAATATTTATTTTATTTATTTATATAAAATTAGCTTACAACATAAATCTTATAAGCTATTTTAAGTTAGGAGCTATAGCAGCGAGGCCTTAAGCTCGATAATTTTATATACATATGCATACTTCCATTCTTAAACTTAGTAGATACAATTTTATTTTAAATCTTATGGTAAAGATTGGTTCTTTTGAGGAATTTTGTTATTAGGGATATTGATTCAAGAGAAGGGACTGAGAGGAGTGAAATTGGGTTTGTGTTAGTGAATATTTGTTCTCTACAGGTAGCATACAGGGGGCAACTCAGTAGAAGATGAGTTACTGTGACTAAGATATCTGTGTTGCAAGTACAATATAATGGGTTTGTGTTATTCATAAGATGGCCATGTGTTATTTTCGTGTGTCCTAACCTAAGGCGTTCGAATTTTATAATGTCTAGTCGTGAAGGTTTTTTATTAGTTTTTTGTAGAAAATCTGTTATATTGGTCTTTGTGTAGTTAACGTTTTTATACCAGTCATTGGTTAGATTCCATTCAAGGAGTTGTTTGTTGTAGAAGTGTTGTTTAATATGATTTTTAATATCGAGTAAGTTTAAATTGTCTGTGCTAGTTACTGGGCTTCGATGAGCTTGTTTCGCGGATTGGTCAGCGAGGCTGTTCCCAACAATATTATTGTGCCCGGGCACCCATATTAAAATAATTTTTGGGTAGTGTTGAGTGATAATGTGTCTGATTTTGTTTGGGTAATATTCGCTGTTATTTATATTGGCTATGGAATTAAGAGCGGAGAGTGAGTCTGAGCATATAGCAACCTTTTTTCTCTTGTGCTTTACTAAATTTATTGCTTCAGATATGGCAATAATTTCGGCTGAATATATAGAACTATAATATGGAATAATTGATATTTTTATAATTTCATTTTCTAGGGTTATGCTATATGATATATTTTGGTTTATCTTTGACCCATCAGTATAAATAAAAGTATAGTTGGAGTATTTATTTTTAACTTCGTTGAACATTGCATGATATTGAATCGGATTTGTGTTGTTCTTGTTGAAGATATGCAATGAAGTGTCAATTGCTTTTGGGTTAAAGGACCATGGGGGATGGATATGAATATCGTATTTAGTTGGCTTTAAAAGTATACCTACTGCTGAGCAAAGTACTGTTGTTCTGCTTATAGCAGGCTGTATTTTAAGGGTGGTTGTCCTCTTCTTTAGGTTATTGACGATATTGTAAAGCGGGTTGTCTTGCTTTGTTATGAGAGCTTTAAATAGTTTAGCAGTTGTTAGGTCTCTTTGATTTTCGAAATTCAATATTTTTGATTCAAAAAATAAATTTGCGATTGGTGTAGAGCGCAGGGCTCCCAACGCGGTTCTTATTGCAGCGTTAAGTAATGACTTGATTTTGTTTATGAGATAGTTAGGGGCATATCCGTAAAGAAAAATGCCATAACTGATTTTGGGTATAAATAATGTTTTTACAATTGTTAAGATAGATTGAGTGTCGCATTGAAATTTTGGGGAGGCTAGACATTTCACAATGTTTAATTGTGTGACCAGGGAAGTGCTTAGGTGATCGATGTGGGAGTTCCATCTGTATCTCTTATTGATAATGATTCCTAAAATTTTTAACTCATCACAGGGAAGGAGGTTTATGTTTCGTGAAAGCACAGTACATTGACAATTGTGCTTTCGACAGAGATGGATGTACCGAGGTTTTGTTGGTGAGAAGTTTGCTCCTGAGTAATCGCACCAAGTTAAGATGTCGTGAAAAAGGTTATTCAGGTCAATTATTGGACACTTTTCTTTATTTGATTTAATAATAATGTTAAAGTCGTCTGCGTAGGCGCAAAAGTCAATTTCTTTATGGAATGATATTACAGAGCATAGTTTTTCATACGCAATCAAGAACACAATGACAGATAAAGGGGATCCTTGGGGAATACCATTGTCTGTTGACCAGAAATCAGAGAAATGGTTATCTATTCGTACCATAAACTTACGATTTGACATAAAATTGATAATATAATTGGTGATTTTGGGGCCAACCTTCCATTTTACGAGTTGGTCAACTACCGTGTGTATGCCTATTTTATCATACGCTTTTTTTGGTGGCCGCCGTAGCCGAATGGGTAGGTGCGTGATTACCATTCGGAATTCACAGAGAGGTCGTTGGTTCGAATCTCGGTGAAAGCAAAATTAATAAAAACATTTTTCTAATAGCGGTCGCCCCTCGGCAGGCAATGGCAAACCTCCGAGTGTATTTCTGCCATGAAAAAGCTCCTCATAAAAAATATCTGCCGTTCGGAGTCGGCTTGAAACTGTAGGTCCCTCCATTTGTGGAACAACATCAACACGCACACCACAAATAGGAGGAGGAGCTCGGCCAAACACCTAACAGAAGTGTACGCGCCAATTATTTATTTTTTTTTTTTTTTTTTTCAAAGTCAAGAGAAATAATTGTTAAATGGCTTTTTGATGAGAGCTTGGCTGCAGCTAGATAGTCTAACAGTAGTAGACTATCTGCTGTAGATTTTCCTCTCTTGAAACCCATTTGTCGGCTATTCAATAATTTGTTTTTTGTTACAAACCACCAAAGCCGATTTGCTATTATCCTTTCTAGAACCTTAGCGAAGCATATGTTTAAAGATATCGGTCTGTATGATTTTGCTTGTGTTTTATCTGACTTTGGTTTTGGTATTGGTATAATAATGCTGTGTTTGAAGGACTGCGGGATAATTTTGTTATGAAGAATCGCGTTGAATAAATTTAAAAGGCGCTTTTTAAAGATTTCAGGAGAGTTTCGTATCATTGGATATGTTATCCTATCTAAGCCTGGAGTTTTTCCTTTTAGCTTAGTTAGTGCAGATATCATTTCCAGATGATTTATATCTTGTTCTAATATATTCGCATCTCTACAGGGTTGTGCATACACTTGAGATTGTAAGGTCGCTCTTTTCCTGTTTTGAAAGCTACTTGGAAAATTTTGGTCCGAAGCTGAATTGCTCCAGTATTTAGCCAGCTCATTAGCGATATCTTTTGGATCTGTGTGAGATTGATTGGGATTGTTTAGGGACTGTAGGCAATGTATACCGTGGGGGAGTTTGTATCCACAAAAGCGTCGTATAGTCATCCAAATTTTCTTTGTGGGGGTGCTAGGACTAATTTCTGCTGTAAACTTTTGTATCGAACATTGTTTGGAGGTTTTAATTTCTCGTTTAAAGGCAGATTTTGCTTTTTTATACTCAATTAAATTTAGTTCAGTCATGTTCGATCTGAATATATGAAACCGCCTGTTTTTCTCAGCTTTTAATTTACCTAAGTTATGATTCCACCATGGCACTGATCTTTGTTTTTTATTATTTAAAGTTTTTGGTATAGATTCATTAGCAGACTGTAGAATAATTTTCCTAAGGTTGGCTGCTTCTGCATTAACATTACGGCTGATAGGTCGGGTTGACTCGAACTGTCTACATTTCTTTTCAAATAGTTCCCAGTTTGCAAGATCAGTTTTGAATGAAGTCTTACTTGCTGCGTTCGGTTGGTTAATAGGTGGGAAGAGAGAAATGAAAATTGGGAAGTGGTCGCTTCCGTTTAGATCATTGTGAGTCCTCCAATCAGCGTGAACGGCAAGATCGGGGGTACAGAGAGTCAGGTCTATGTGCGTGAGTGTATTGTGTGTGGAAAAGTGTGTTGGTGATTTGTCGTTTAGTAGAACGAAGTGAGATTGATTAATAAAATTTGACAAGATGTTGCCCTTCCGGTTGTTGACGCGTGAACCCCAGCTTTGGTGCCAACAATTAAAGTCGCCAGTGATAATGCCTGAGTGATTAGTTTGATTAAATACAGTTTCTAGGTTGCGGTAATGAAGATTGTAAGATGGGCGACAATAGGCTGACGTGATTCTGAATTTTTTTGTTGAGTGTATTTCTAAAGTAATGTTGTCAAAGTCCTTTTCAGTTTGAATTATTTCGTGTTGTATAGATTTATGTATCAGTATAGCTACACCACCGTATGATGGGTTTGAGTTGAATGAATACAAAAGGAAGTTGTTTGGAATTGGGACGTTTTGGAATTGTGTCGGAATGTGGCTTTCTTGGATAGAAATAATTTTAGGTTTATAATTATTAATAAGAATTAGCAGTTCATTATAATTATTAATATATCCGTTTATGTTCCATTGTATGATAAGTAGTGTCATGATAAATTGTATGAATGAGTTTATCTAAGTATATATGTATGTGTATAAGTATAAATGTATAATAGAATCTAAGATATAAATTGAGTAACTAAGTTATTGATCTGTAGACATTGATTCTGATGAATCAGAATCGATATCTGCAATAGGTAATGTTGAATCGCAATCTTGCTTAGAATTTCCCTTCAACTTGTTGATTTTTTTTAACATGGCTTTTGTTCTGTTTGAAATGTTTTTAGGGTAGATTTTAGTTTTATTATCTTTTGTTATTTGTTGCAAAGTGCTTTTAGTTAAAAAGTTACTATTGAGTATATCTGAGTAGTCTGTTTGCTCTCTCGGTTTGATACTTGCTGGTTGTGTTGGTTGAGATGTGTATGGTGGATTCGAAGAGTTGAGTGGGAGTGTGGATTTACTGCTGTTGCTGGAATTTGGTATTACACTGTTTACTGAGGTGGTTTCTGCTATCATTCGTGAGAGTGTTGGAGAGTGTGGTGAATCTGCGCTCTTGTTGTAGGTAATTGGTGGGTTTGTTTTTGCTAACTTTGATGCGTATGTTGCTGTGTTGAGTGGGTGACGTTCTTCGTATGTGGCTATCGCTCTCCGCCTATCGACTTTCTCTAGTGTGATGATCGCTTGGATTTCTTTCTCTTTTATGAATACCGGACATTTCTTATCAAGTGCATTGTGGTTAGCATTTTCTGATCCATTGTTGGTACAACTAACGCAAGCTGATGGGTCAGTGCACTTATCATTAGTTTCGCGGTCAATGTGAGAAGTTTTGGCGCAATTTGCGCATATTTTAGTGTTATTGCAAATTTTTGCTGAGTGACCATATTTTAAACAGTTCATGCATCTTAGTGGGAGAGGGATGTAGGGTCTTATTTTTATTTTCTCATATCCGATCAAAATGTGATTTGGTAGTATGGAGTTGTCGAATGTCAGAATAAGTAAGCCTGTTTCGACTAGAATGTTGTCAACCTTTTTCTTGATTTTCCTTACTTCGCTTACTCCTTGGTTTTTTAGTTCGTTTCTTATTGTTTCTTCTGCTATACCTATTAATTCACGGGAGAAGATGACACCTTTTGATTGGTTGAGGGTATTGTGTTCACATACTTCCACTTTAATATATGGGGATAGGGCAGACAGTTTTATTAATTTGCATGCTTGTACAAATGTTTTTGTTTTGATTAGAATACTTTCATTCCTCAATTTCTTGCACATTTCAACTTCGCCACCACATACTGAGTCAATGACCTTTTTAATAAGAAAAGGGGACACTTTTGAGAGAGATTCCGCGCTTTCGATTCTGTTAATTATCAAGTATTTAGGAGTTTTTGAATTGCTGGTTAATAATTTATTTTCATTAGTTTGGTACGAGAGCTGTTCTACAGCTTTGTCTCGATCAGGAGGATCAGCCATTTGGTTAAAGTTTGTTGATTCGTTATATTTACTAGGGTTTTCACTCAAAGAAGCGATAATGTGTATATTAGTAAGTGCCGACAAGTTACACGAGAAAACCGAATGAACTTTTCCGCGTGGGAGTTAGGCGTATACTGAGCAAAATTAATAAAAACATTTTTCTAATAGCGGTCGACCCTCGGCAGGCAATGGCAAACCTCCGAGTGTATTTCTGCCATGAAAAAGCTCCTCATAAAAATATCTGCCGTTCGGAGTCGGCTTGAAACTGTAGGTCCCTCCATTTGTGGAACAACATTAAGACGCACACCACAAATAGGAGGAGGAGCCCGGCCAAACACCTAACAGAAGTGTACGCGCCAATTATTTATTTTATTTATGTATGTACATAGCTCTTGATCTCTTGAACGAGCTGGTACTGAACTCGTTGGCTATTCGCTAAACCGCATTTTAGCCAATAAATTCCTGACGAAACTTCTTATGATCGATGATCAAGGCTGTATGGCAGATACATAGAGAAAAAACTTAATGCAATAAATGCATACATTTTCTTATAAAAGTACGTAGATTTGGATAAGAATACGTTAACCCCAGCAATTCGAATTTTAGTTCATGGATTTTAGCCATTGTCAAAATGTTCTTGTGACACGGTGCAGTGTCCTGATGAAAAATATTTGGTTTCTTATGCGGACTAATGCTTTTTTCACAAATTTTTCCCCTCAGCTCGTATAGAAGGTTTCAACAATATACAGAATTTATTGTTTTACCAGTCCGCAAGTTATTCACAAACGAAATTCCTTTCGCATCCCCAAAAACTGATGCTATTACCTTCTTGACCGATTGCTGGACACGAACTCATTTAGGAGCCGAAGAACCAAATTCACACCACTCTTTAGTCTCCTATTTTGATTTTAAGGCTCATTCATAGTGATAAAACGACGCAAAAAATCCTCTTTATCCTTTCGAAAACTCTCTAAATGTTAATGAGAAAACCTATTTTTATTCCATTGTTAGCGAATGTGGCACCCGTTGTGCAAACAGCTTTGGCGCATATGAAAGTAAATGCAGACTTCGTTG
>JAYXIM010018798.1:0-41563 GCA_037575425.1 Anastrepha fraterculus
GTACAGTAGGTTCTGTTTTTATGCGGTAGATACGTTCCGCAAGAAACAGCATAAAAAAAAACAGCATAAAAAAAGCTACTAGTTCTATAGTAAAACTATAGATACGTTTCAAATGCTAAAACCGCATAAATCTGAAATAATCGCATAAAAAAGGGCACTAGTCCCATATTATTACTATAGATACGTTCCATAGACCGCATGAATTTGAAATAATTAAATAAAATCTCATAAACAAAATATTGTATCTTTGAAAATTATATTTTTATATATCTTCCATACTTGTAGCGTTAGCATTTCTGATGTAATCTATGATGAGTTTTTGCTTAGCTGGTTTAGAATCTTGTTTATATGTACAATTCCCGATGCATGTCGACCATTTTGTAATTTAAAAAAAAACCGCACTATTTCAAAACCGCATAAAAAAAAGCCGCATAAAAACAGAACCTACTGTATATAAAACAACACACACGTACCAAATGTACTACGATGTTTTGAGTCAGTGTTTCAACAGAGGATGCCAGTATCCCTCAATTGGTATGGCGTAAGACTATCTGAATGAATGTGTGGCCGTAATTTAGGTCATATTTCTAGGTATATACCTCACAGAAATAAGTATATGGGCAGAATTTTTTATATCGATATCTTTCTTGATAGTAACGGTACATTTTTGTTTGGTATGCCAAAGTCTGTATTTGCGGTCCAATTTAACTATTCGTTTAATCATTATTCTTACTTCCGTCAGTACAAATTTGTGTTGCGATATTTGGTTTTCATATGAAATAAGTATATGTGCAATCAGAGATCAGTATTGATTTGGCAAGCATAGAGAGCAAGTTATCAAAAAATTTTGTGTTATTTGCGTTGCTATCATAAAGAAAAATGTAAGTAAAACACATTACTTCTTTTGAACAAAGAATAATTGAATTATTGATGGGTTAATCTGTAGAATGCCACGTGGAAGCCATTTACCCGATGAGGAGCGTGGCCTGATTAAAGGGCGAAAAGTGGCAAAGGTATTCATGAAATTACTGCTAGAGTAAATCGGCATAGGAATACCATCAGTAACTTTCTTAAAAATCCAGAAACATATGGTCAACTCAAATTCGTCGTCTGGCTGCCCAAAAAGAAATGTTTTGCAAGGAAATCAAACACAATTTAAGTCTTAAGGTCACCGATAGACGGATACATCAAATTTTGGTCGAGGACGGAACACTTAAATATTGTTTGCGGGAGCCAGTACCAAGACTATTAACACGCCACATTAAGGCTCGTTTAGCATTCGCCGGAAAATAACGAATTCCGAAACGTTGTAATTTCGGACGAAAAAAAGTTCAACTTAGATGGTCTAGATGGTTGCCAGAAATATTGGCGTGACCTTAGGCAACCACGGCAAACGCGTCATAAGCGAAACTACAGTGGCGGGTCTTTGTTGATTTGGGCCGCTTTCGGACATGGTGGGAAGTCTCCAATTTGTTTTATTCCGACAAGAACCAACGCAGAACTCTACCTATGCTGAAATATTAGAGGATGTTTTCATTGCGTTTGCGAGAAACACATACAGAGACGACAGGGTTTTCCAGCCAGCCAATGCCTCAATCCATACGGCTCGTTTAACTAGAGCCTTTCTATCGTCAAGAAAAATTGCAGTTCTGGATTGGCCAGCATTAAGTTCCGATTTGAATCCAATTGAGCGCCTCTGGGGAATATTGTCGGCCCGTAACTATAAAAATGGTTGGCCGTTTGAGACAATCAATGACCTGAAAGGTGCTTTAGTGGAAGAGTGGGATAAGATAGGTGATTTCACTCTTCAAAACTTGACAGACTCTATGCCTAAACGTATAAATGATGTCCTTTCTCAAAAAGGAAAACATATTAGTTATTAGAAAATCGAAAGTTATAGAAACGTTGGAAAAAAGTGTAAAGAAAGGCCAATGCACATATACTTATTTCATGTGAAGTTATTTTAATTTCTTTTTTAATTTAATAAGTTTAATCATGTGCAATTTTTGTTGTATAATTTTTTGTTCCTAATTTTTCTAAATATATATTTTAAAATTATTGGTTGAACCTTTCTCCTGCTTCTTTATAGTTTTTCATATGAAAATACCCTTGCACATATACTTATTTCTGTGAGGTACTTATAGTTCCAGTAAGAGTTCAAAGGCACTAAGATGGCCTAAAGACCGGTGGTGGACAGATATTTTAACGAGTAAATTAAGAAGAATTATATGTATGTATATGTATGGATATATGTAAATGTATGTTAAGTGATACCATGCGATTCCGTGTCAAGTGATTTGTCCTATATTTTTCTAAAAATCAGTTGAGTATAAAAAGCAAAAATTTTTTTTTTTTTTATTGTATAGTCTTTATTTTAATATGCAAACTATCTCTTTTATGTTTTAGGATAAAATGGGCTTTTAAAAAAATTTTGTTTTCGAAAAAAATTTAATTTTTTTGTTGAACATTTTTGGGCATGTATTATTTTTTTTTGTGAAAACACACCCTTACATTTTTTTTGTTATTAATAAATGAGATTACGCTCAGTAATTCCTGAAAGTTGAGAGATTCCAATAAGTTTTCGAAAATTTCCAAAAAAATTGTTTCTCAAAAATATTGAGCAACAAAAAATTTATTTAAAAAAATAGTATTTTATATTAACAAATACCTATTTATAAATTTTAAGATTTTTTTCAGTTAATTTCTTGTTATTGTTCATTCTTTCTGTTTTGAAAGTTTTTGAAAATTACCAAAAAAATTTTTTTTCCCAAAAATAATGAGCAAAAAAAAGTTAGATTTTAAACATAGCCGTAGCCGAATGGGTTGGTGCGTGACTACCATTCGGAATTCACAGAGAGAACGTTGGTTTCTCGGTGAAACACCAAAATTAAGAAACACATTTTTCTAATAGCGGTCGCCTCTCGGCAGGCAATGGCAAACCTCCGAGTGTATTTCTGCCATGAAAAAGCTCCTCATAAAAATATCTGCCGTTCGGAGTCGGCTTGAAACTGCAGTTCCCTCCATTTGTGGAATAACATCAAGACGCACACCACAAATAGGAGGAGGAGTTCGGCCAAACACCCAAAAAGGGTGTACGCGCCAATTATATATATACATATATTTTTTATATCGAGAAATATCACATCTATTAAGTTCTATGAAATTGTGTTTTCAGTAAATTTCTTATTATATTCAAGCCTGAAGCAACTTTCTGAAAAATTGACAATGTCCAAAATACTGGGGTCACTTGACTTGGAATAGCTGATGTGTTAAATACTCCAAGTGATATTCATTACGAGAAAATTATGCGGTAAAAATAGAGCGTCCCTGTAGTAGAACTCGCCGTAAATACCGTTTGAATGCTTAAAAGGAGGAATGTGCGAATGTCAGCGCCTTGAATCTTTAAGGCATATGTCCTTTTAATCTACTTTCAGGCTACGGAAATCGATCGTAGTGCCTTTCTTGACTGGCCTGGGATACTACTTGGAGAGCTGAATCAATGTGTTTTGCACGAAAGTAGACAAAAATTGCATAAAATTCTTTTTTTCGATCAGTTACAGTCAAATTTCCAGAGAACGACTTTTAATTGTTGTTTTATTGTGAATTCGGGCAAAATTAAAATGCGGAAACTAAATAAAAAAGTTTGAACTTGAAAAGAAAAGAATTCGTGTATTTGTACAATTTTGCCTCAGATATTTTTCCACTCTTTCATAAGCTCCAAACTTTTTTGCTGATACTCTTTACAATAAATATATGGTTTTTCGTGGATATCCCAACAGTCTGCAATTCCTAGGCAATTGCCCCACACCTCGTAAAATTTTGTGGATTCGCTTCTTTAAGCATATGGACAAAGGTGATCTCAGAGACTCGCTGGAGGGTATATTTTACCAAGATAACGGGATGATTTATGGATGGATTGGAATAACAAGTTCTCAGCAACGCAATGGGATACCGAGTGAACTCGTTTTAATATATTGAGGGCAATGTCGCATGCTTTTGACAGCTAATACTTTCACACAAAAGCGTGCGATTGTTTTACATTAGATACTTACATGCCAGTTTTTATGTTTTCGGAGTAGGTTTATTTATCAAAACGGCGCTTTAGTGCTACTTGAGGAGTGCCAGACGGGCACTTCAACCATTTCACCTTGGTTTATATTTGAATATCCAATCCAATCTTCACAGCGCTTTGGTGATTTTTACGACTCCAATTCCGTCATATAGTAGAACCATGAAATCTAAGATGAATATCAAAGCAGACCAGGGATTTCTCAGAAGATTTTCGTCAAATTCGCTTGGCCCCCAATGTGTTAAGACTAGACAGTCTAACCTCAACTTGCCTAACCTAGGCTATGGTAGAACTGGAGCATAATTCATAATAATTTTGACAAAATGGCGGCTATGCGCAACAATTGCCTCATGTGTATAAGTATATCCACTCGAGGGCAGCAATGTAGCCAACCAACCAACCAGCGAACCAATATATAAGTAAGAAACGATAAAATTGTTCTAAGAATTTCAGATCTGTCTGATTTTTTTTTACTTAGCTGTCAGCGCATTCACACACAATCTAACTTAAATATTTGTGTTATTGCTGTTAATTTCATATGTTTTATGCCATACGTACATAGTTTTCTACTTTTCTCATACTCATTTTTCTCGTTCATTTCCTTTGAAACCTTTACTTTTAGGCTATCAAGTGCTCATCAAGTCACCATATTCGGTAGCCATTAGACCTGAAGTAGATCTATACGAGTACTCGTGTGTATGTAGTGCCATCAGCATAAAGATTTCGGGCGTATGCTCATTAAGGGCAACGCCTGTGGAAGTCGGTAATGAGCATTTTCCATCACGTGGACGATTGCTGAGGCAGTTGATGAGCTTTTTGAGAAAAAATAAATGAATTCATATATGAATGCTTGTATGCATATGCATGTATATGTATGTATGTATGTAGACATACTATTGTATCAAATAAATCCCATCAGCATAATGTTGCGTGACACGGTGTGAAAATCTGTGCAATCGGCCAAGGCACATTAGTCATTTTTTGTATTTTCTTACACTTACGCACATGAAGACACACACTTTTCACACATTAAATTTGAAAAAAAAAATGTTTATTTTCTTATTACTATTATTAAGCTTTATTGTAACGCTTGAGTATATGTACATGCGGTTTACAAGTAGTGCGTGCATTAGTGCTGCGATTGTTGGTTTAACTACCAGCTAATTTCTGCGCAAGTCGCTGGGCTTTACGGGTGTAGCTGCTTACTTCGAATATAGGTATGTGCTATATACAAACTTGTAAGTTCATATGTATGTATATTAGGGTGGGTACATTTTTTTTCGACATCGCTCGTAGTCCGTAGTCAATGTGGATTTTACACTATCGGATTTTACTATCACTCTATCGAAAGATTTTGATTTTTGCAAATGGCGTCGTACGTCAACCATATTTGCCACCTGTGAACCAGAGAGCTGTAGTATACTTAAACAGGCTGTCAAGAAATGGAGCGCGTAAAGGTCAAAATAAAGATTTCCTTAACTCTAAATAATGTTTTTTATTCAACAAAAAAGTTATTCAAAAACGAAATTGGTTGATTAATTTTGCGCCCCCTGTTGCATAAAATTCTAGTCTAAAGTCCATTTCGAGCACTCTAAATATTAAATTAAGCTATCCTTAATGAATTCGAAGTTAATATGAGGATTAATATTGACCAGTCTATGATTTTTTATTTCACGACGAATTTGTACTTGGTACGCGAAATTTATTTTTGATATCAATTTTTACTTAAAAAACTTAAAAAGCCCCATGATTCAACTATATGTAATATAAAAACCGATTTTTGTGCTTTCTGCATATTTAAAAAGGTTAACCTTTCCGTCATTTTGGTAAAAATTTCAAGCAAATCAGAGAAAAACTGAGGCAGTTACAGAACTTTGACTGGAAGAATTTAGCAAGGGCAACTTGGCACTAGTGGGGGATTTAGGTTCATTTGACCGATTTTTAACCGAGATTTGCGTTTTTTGCATATTTAAAGAGCTTGACGATTCCGTAATTTTGTGTAATAGGAAAAGCGAATGTACGGGTTGCCCATATTCGACGGACCCATGTGTTTTTTGGGCCCATTCCAATCGACGAGGCTTGTCCGTAGGCAACAATCGTTGCGGCAATTGATTCTTATACGGGAATAGATGCAAATCAATGCGGATAATTCGTTGTAAAGTGGTTCGAGCAATGCCCAACTGCTGAGAACGGCGATTTTGGGATGTCCTTGGCGACGTCTTAACACTGGCCCGTACGAGAGCAATATTCTCATCCGATCGCCTTGGCCGGTTTTGATTTGGCCTCTTTGGATTAGAAAGAGCACCACCAGTCGAAAACCTTTCGTACAAACGTTTAATGGTGTTCTTAGAAGGCGCACTTTACACATTATTTAATTTTTTATACACACGTTGAGTTTTCACAATTGACTTCTTTTATGGGATGTAAATTTCAACAATTTGGGAGCGCTCGCGTGGCGTGCACTGTTCCATGGTAAAAATCTGCTTGGACTAATGCTTCCAACGCGGTATGTCATTAAGCGATCTGACGTCTCTGTCAAAAGATACAGGGTTGCCAGATAGATCCGTCGAATATTAACAGCCCTGTATGTAATGTTTACTATAATTAGTTAAACTAAAACTTACCAAAAAACCAAAAACAATTACATTTTACAATATTTCAAAATTGTATGCCCTTTTCAATTAGCAACGTAATTACAATTATTTTGGTTTTATATCCTTTTTACTTTCATTAAGAGGTGTATTTGTTCTACTTTCCATCTTCATTGTCAGGACAAGGATGATAGAATACCAAGTTTGACCATCTGAACCAAAGTTATGAGAGTAACATTGGCTGTTAAGTCGCTCTCTCTATCGTAAACCAACCACTTTCTTAACCCCGATTACGTCAGCAAATAAGCTGATTCCTTCAAATTCGCTGAGAGCCGAGAAATGGTTTGATGTTGGCCGCACCTTTGCATTCTGTCCACCGTGGTGTCTTAATTCCTTCTCAGTTTTCTTATTAATACACGTTAAATTCCTTTAAAATTTGGAGAGCTCGAAATTGACTTTCGAGCTATGCTCTAATAGACCTTTATCTTAGAATTGTATGTAGAATACAAGTTGTCCCACCCTAATACGAATGTACAATATTATATGTATATATATATTCATAAATAAAATATTGTGTAATTACCGAATAATGGAAAGCGTTAATTCACACTTTTACTTATGGTGATTCAGGGTGTAAATATGAAAATTACACAGCAGCAGTGAGCGTTAAAAAATTGCAATGAAAAAAAAGCAGAAAAAAAGTGGAAAACATTAACATGAAAACTGTAAAATTGGAATGTGATTTAATGTGTTTTAAATTAAAGAGATCATGAGCGCAGTTTTTATGAGAAATTACGGAAATATTTGTTTAATTTAATCGCATACACTAATTTGTATTGTGATTTGCCAAGCGTGTGGAAAGTGTAAAACGTTTTTTTGTTTGCTTTGCGTTGCTGCAATTACGAAACCCAAATTAAATTAGTAAATTTCCGGCTAGGTGAAATATGCGCAAAGTTATGATATTGGAGATATAAGTAAATTAAAAATGATGACATTTTGCTTTGATAAAAATAGGACTTCATTCCAATTACACATCACATCATTGACATGATCACAGTTGAAAGCTCCCAAAGCTAATTCGGCTAACCACCTCATTTACAGCTTCTTTGCACACCTGTCTGTTGGCGTGATGAGTTTCCTTGCGGTGAGACTTCAACGGGGAGGACGAAAAGAAAAAAATTGTGAAGGGCAATATCTTGGCTATATGAACGGGAAGTACGTGTCTGCTGCCGTTTCGGTGGATTAACAATAAGAAAACTAATACAATTTTTTATTTTATTTATTTATTTTATACATTGGTAGACATTTCGATCTCAATTGGAATATATTACAGTGTAATATTTAAATATATTGTAGGTAGGTAGGTAGGTAAGATGGGAAGAGTGCCGTTTTGATACCATAATGTGGACCCACTACCTGTGCAAAGAAAAATTTTGGGCAGAGAAAACCTTCTACAGCCATCCAGTGCTGTTGATATAGTGGAGAAGAGAAAAGGGATCTAGGCTGGAGAATTTCTTCAAGTCATCCCCAAAGGGCACGCTAAGGAATCTCAAGCACCTAGCCGCCAGAGCCGGACATTTGCAGAGAAAGTGTTCAACATTCTCTTTCTCTGCAGGATCCCCACAGTTTCGGCAAGAGGGGTTGTACGGAATTCCAAGCTTTTCTGATCACCCAGTGACCAGTGAACACCGCAATGAATTTGGAAATTGAATGGCGGGGGATTCCCATCACCTTAAGCGTTCTGTAGTGTTGGGTAGCCAAAACAAATATATTCACAATATACGCAGTTTGGTTTACTAGTGTCATTCAATGGGTGTTGCCTGTAGCCAGTAGTGTGTGCCCAGTAGGAACGTATCTATGTTACAATGGATGATGGCCCATATATTAAAAAAAAATAAAGATCAGTATTGCCCTTAGTCGTGACTTGCACACCCTTACTCTCGTTCAGTCGCTCTCATAAGTTGAGTATGAGTCAGAGTTCATCGAAGACTCATCCAATCTCTGTTGTCACTCTGAATCCGGGATAATAATTACTGGGAACGTTGCTTGTACGAAATACGACACCATTCGACTATCCGCCACGGCTTCGCACGACAATAAGGTGTCAAATTTTCAATGACTCTAAGCGTATGGGTCTAACAGAATTTTAGCAAAGGTTTGGCTTGTTGTAACTTTGAGCGCATATATTGATTACAACTTATGGACATAGACCTGCAACTTCAGAGAACTACACAGTAAAAGATTTTATTGAGTCAAATTCTACAATTATTGTAGCCAATTTATGTCGTCTCCGTGGAAGATAACATAACCTGAAAACGGTTATAATAAAGTTTTGTCATTTCCGTTTACAGTCGTGTAAATCGCCATGGGAATTTGGCATCAGTGACTGAATAATAAACAACAGATTTATACTTCGAGACAGCATTAGCCCGACCTTATTAGAGAACATAAGAATTGCTCGCTTAAGGTATGCATTATGTGTAATAACATGCATTTAAGTTGTCCCTCGTTCAATATACTTATTACGCTGTTATGGCGCTGTTAAAATTCATTTTTATTTTTGGTTCAAATTTCGTTAAGCGAGTGGATAGGGATGTCAATATTAGCGGAGAATTTTAATACCGAGATTTTGAGATTTTTTTAAAGTGATCCCCAAATTCCGGGATGCATGAGTAAAAATAAACAAAAGAAGTTAAACATTCGTTGTGAATCCATTTACAGTTTAAGATAAATTGCTTTTAAAAATTACATATATTTATTAATACAGGAAAATCTTATAGTAATACATGTACCCTTCACAATACACAGTACAAAATTATAACTATTTATCATATATTTTTTAATATAATTCAACGATATGTCTAGGAAGACGTATATGAACTATTATTAGAACACCCTTTGGATGAAGAAGATCTTTTGGCGCTCGCTTCAAAGCCAACGTCAAATCTAGGACAACCAAAGGCGACGAAAGGTATGAAGATGCAGAAACTCTCAATGACCTATGAAGAGCATGGCTCAAATATGGCGCAAAAGTTGGAGAAATATTTGCAGCAGAACTAAATAAGTGATTGAATACATAACAAAAATTTAATGCGGAATTGATTGTAGTACCGAGAAGCAACCAGATGAAGAAGTTTCCTGTGACGAGGATCCTTTGCCTCCTAAAAGAAGGAATATTAAATTAACAACATTTTTAGAAAACATTAACGACAGTTAATAATTCGATTAAGAACCCCAAGTAGTTATTCATTTATGTATTAATATTTTTTTATAAAAGTGTTCCACATTTAATAATAAAAACATTTTCTTTTTCATTAAAAATGTTGTACTAAATCGGTTTGAATAACTCAGCCGGCAGTCCGTCGGCGCCCGCGGCTTTGTTGTTCTTTAGCCGAGTTATCGCTATTCTCACCTCGTCATGGTCGGGTAGCGGAACGTCAATTCCGTCGTCAACGGGTATCGGGATCTTCACATTCTCTGTGACATGCGCACCTATCACTATTTAACAGGTTCGAGAAGTGTTCCCTCCATAATTTAAGTATGCTCTGGATGTCAGTCACCAGTTCGCCGTATTTGTTCTTACAGGAAAACGCCTCGGTCTTGAAACCTTCTGTAAGCGGCCGAATTTTCTGGTAGAATTTTCGGGCGTTGTTCCTATTGGCCAGCATCTCCAGCTCTTCGCACTCACGTACTTCGGCCTCTAGTTTCTTCTTTCCGATAATACGTCTCTCTTCCTTTCTTAGCTCTCGGTAGCGATCCCACATGATTCGCGTTACGACCGATCGCAGTGTGGCTCTATAGCAGCATATTCTCTTTCTGCGGCAGCTTGCCATTTCTCGGCGTACCAACTGTTGTGAGTGCAGCTTTTCGATGTTGAACATTCTTTACGTAGTTAAATGGACGTTTTTGCTGCGCAGAGGCGTGTGCGTAGTTTGGCTGCAACAAGGTAATAATCCGAGTCGATGTTGGGTCCTCGGATCGTACGTACATCTAAAACACTGGAAGCGTGTCTTCCATCTATCACAACATGATCGATCTGGTTTCGCGTTTTCCGATCAGGAGACAGCGACGTTGCTTGGCGTATTTTCTAATGCTGGAATCTGGTGCTGCAGACTACCATGCTTCGGGTCCCGGTGAAGTCGATCAGCATCTGTCTGTTACCGGATGTTTCGTTGTGCAGGCTGAATTTTCCGACTGCGAGACCATAAAAAAATATCTGCTGTTCAGAGTCGGCTTGAAACTGTAGGTCCCTCCATTTGAGGAACACCATCAAGACGCCCGCCACAAATAGGAGGAGGAGCTCGGCCAAAAACCCAAAAATATACATATTTATATGTAAGGATTTCCGGGTTTTGAAAACACCGAAATCCCGAGACTGGCATCCCTAGGAGGTACATATCATGCATAGGTGATTTTTGCTTTGTCGTTGTTGTACAATATTTAACCTGCGGCAAGTTTGCACATTTTCTGCCTTAACATGTGTTACTTCACATGTTAAAGATTAATTTCATGTTGTTGGATAATTTTATGTTTTTTTTTTGTTTAATACAGTGCACATTACTTTCATGCAGCCCATTTATTATTCAAGGGTGTTTATAAGCAAACGTGAAATCAAGTCGAAGAACAAGCATGAGCGTGAGAAAGACCTCTTTATTAATTATAATTTTAACATTTGAACATTTCATTTGCTGAGACATAGATTTTATTTTTATTAATTGTGTATTTTTGCTTTTATTTAGTTTTTAAAAATTTTATTTTTACTACTTTTTCGCTTTGCGATTTGTGCAAGTTTGCTACTGAGATTTGCTTACTCGCCAGACCTCACCTTCACGCCACTTTCGTGTTCAACATTTAAATGAACTTTTTTGTTATTGCACATAAATTGAGTTGTAAACATTGTTTAATTAATTCGCTTGCGGATTAAACAAAATTCATAGTGAATCACGTGATGCCCGAACACCGCTAAGTAAGTGAGTGTGTGTGTATGTATTTGTATACGTAGATGAGAAAATCCAATTAAAAATGCTTAATTGAATTATTCGCAATTTAATTGAAGACTTTTGATTAGTTGTGTGGTCGTTAAAAGTGTAAAAGTGAACGAATGTGAATTTGTAATTATTTTTTTGCCTTTTGTAACTTTTTCAGGTTTTCCTTAAATTTGCTAGCAGCTGCTTTGATTCGCAATTGCATCACAGTAACGCAGGAAATTGCTTTGCATATTACTAAGTGGTCCTTTACGGTTGTAAATTTCAAGAAATTTCGCTGGCCAGTTAATTAGTCAGCCAGTTGATTCAGTGTAAGTTTGTATTCTAAAAGTGTATTGAAAGAATTTTTATGATTAACATTTTTCGTAAATCAATTATATTTTTAATTAGCGCTGTGATTTCAACTAAAACGTTGCCTTTACTATTTCCACGCAGTTAGGGAAAAAGAGTTTCATAGTGAAGTGATTTTTAGCTTATGAAAGTATTGACGAATTGGGAAAGGAAAGGAACTTGCTTGAAATGGGATCCTTTTGTGGCGGTTGATGCATCTACCGACATATTTCTCACACTAAATGAAATACACACATTGCCGTATGCGCCTTAGAAAACTTCTCTAGATCAGTTGCTAAATATTGCTGCATAAAGTCATGACAACACATGAGCCAGTAATTTCGTTTATTTCAAGTCTAAAACGTAATAATTGTTTTTACAGACCACTTAGATCTGATATGAGCTTAAATTACTACAGATAATTATTAAATAAATTAATAAAAAAGAGTTTTAATGTTAAGAAATTTAAGACGAAAGGGGTAAGTATTGTGTGGAGATCTAGTAGGAATATGAAAGTGAACGCAACGTAATAGGGATGAGCAGTCAATTTCTCCTTTAATTACACTAAAAACAAAATACAGTAGGAGTATAGGCCTTCTACTCTAATTCAAATCAAACAGGAATGGTAGGAAGGGATAGGATTTGAGAATTTTAACGACCTGAGAGAATATTTAAGGAACACCTCCTGTACACGTTCAATTCTTTCAATAGCAAATTGGTGGCAAGGCCTCCAGATAAATGTTGCATATTTTAATCTAGAGCGAAGAAGGAAGTGAAAAGTAATTTGTGAGTTTAAGGGTCCTAGAACATCAAGCTATTACGCCGTATAAAACCTAAGATTGAGTAAGAAATAGACACAATAAAGTTAATGTGACTCTTGAATGAAAAATGTGAGTCAAAGATCACCCCTAGATCTGTGAATTCATGAACAGATTGAATTAAAATATTATCAATGCTGTAAGATGACTGGAAAACATTTTGAGTTTTGGCGAAAGTAACATGAAAACATTTCTTAATATTTAGAGAGATGCCTGAGTTACTACACCAGCGAACGAGCGTATTCATTTCCGTTTGCAACATAGAAACATCCTCATTTTTTCTAATAGTAGAAAATATTCTCAAATCATCAGCACAAAAAAGAAAGTTGGCAAATGAAAAATAGGTACAAATATCATTAATAAATAGAACGAAGAGAAGAGGCCCTAAAATACTGCCTTGTGGCACCCCTGAAGATGCAATGAAAGGTTACGAACATTCACCCTCAATCATTACCACACATCGTCTATCGGATAAATAAGATTTGAACCATTGAAAGAAAACAGAATGAAAACCAAGCGAGGATAATTTACGTAATAGAATTGTATGAGAAACTCTATCAAATGCTTTAGAAAAGTCCGTCGACTTGAAAATCTTCAGCAAATGTTCCAAAGCAGTAATCACCAAAAGCAGCCAGGTTGGAAACTGTAGACCTACCCGAGATAAATCCATGCTGATTGGGCGAGATTAAGCGCTTAGTTGCAAGGTACATTTTTTCTTTTACAATTCCTTCGAAAAGTTTAGAGATAGTAGAAAGCTTCGAGATCGGCCTGTAGTTGCACACCTCATTATTTTTGCCACTCTTGAAAATAGGGGTGATAGTTGTGATTTTCCAATCGTTGATAAAAACTCCCGAAGATAGAGATTTATTAAAAACTAATTTGAGAGGAATGACAATAACCGGGCAGTTTTTAAGAAAAATTACGGACAGCCCATCCTTATCAGTCTGCGAAGAAGGTTTTAAATCCAAAATCCCATTCTCAATGTCCAGGGAAACAAGGTTTAAATAGCCAAAATTCAAAGATCAGAGTAGACAATCGTGATAAGAAGAAAACGAGTACGTGAAATTAGATTTGAAAAATCGGCAAACAAATTGGTTACGTTCACAGGAGTAGTAGCTGATTTGTCATTAAAACGAACCGCAGAAGGGACTACAGCGTTTGACTTTTTAAATTTAAAAAAATCGCCAAAAGGCCTTAGGATTAGACTTAATAGTCTCTTCAACCCGAAGAATATAGTTCCTTTACACAAATTAATGTAAACAGTTGCAGTTTTTTAAGCAATGCTGGTAATTTATAAAGATGGATTCATTCTTAGATTTTAAAAATTGCTTGTGAAGCTTATTCCGCTTATTCCGCTTATTTTTAAGTTTTTTAAGTTGATAAGTGTACCATGGAAGTTTAAAAGGTTATTTTTTAAAATGTGGTACATATTTCATAAAAATTTTGAGCAACTGCGCTTTAAAGGTAGAATAGCACTCAACAATGTCTAACCTAGAAAGCAAATCTTCCCAGTTGATGTCATGTAAAATGCGGTTTAAGCGAGAAAATTCACACGAGGAGAAATTGAAAGCTAGTGTATCGTCTTGTTTACTACTCGAAAACTCGTAAAACTCAACGTTAAGCATTAAAGTGGCATGATGTTTATCAGCAGGCGAGAAGGATGAGAAGCATTCAGAGATAGAAGTATTAATATTAGCGCTGATGAATATGAGATCAAGGATTCGATTAAGCTTATTTGCGAAAGAATTAATTTGTACTAAATCAAGGCTTAATAGATTATCAATTACATATGATTCTAGTGATGACTAGATTATGCTTACAGAAGTTTGTAGACCAAGAAACATTCGGAAAATTAAAATCTGCAAAAACACTAATATGACCAGCGTCAACCTTATTTAGAAGGAATTACATGGAACGTCTTCCAATTTCTCTATTTTCTAGACTCTCTCTTTCTCTCTTTGATGTTTAATTACCAAGTTACTGAACGTCAGTTCTTTCTCTTCGGAAGTCGATCTTTGGGGCATCACCCGTAAAAGCTCACTGCAATTTAGGAACAAACTCATGCGCCACCTTGCCAAACGATTAATAAAAGTGTCGCACACTTTTCTTTATTGCTTACAATATTTCCTTGCTCGCTTCTCTAATGTCTGCAAATTTACTTATTTATCTCTTGCTAATTCTGTTCTTATGCTAGTCTTAGTTTCTATTTATTTAGTTTCGTATAAGTTGAGTTAAATTTTGTTACTTTTACATAAGTACATACACATGCACTCACATAATCATTTTACAATATTCGCAATAATTTTCATGCTACATTTTTTCTTGAATTTTTTATAAAAAATTGGTTTACTGTATAACAAAAAGCGTATAAATCAAAGCTCCAAAATTTGTACAAAACTTTCAAAATTTAAAAAATTGTTATAAAAATGCTCAGCTTCAAAATCTTTAGAAAATTTCAAAGTATACAGTTTGTTAATATTCCGGGGATGTTTATACACTCACGAATAATTTTCAGAATAATTTTTAGTATACAGTTGTATAGCCCCTTTAATTTCAGCCCAATAGAGTGGGAATTTGAAGCCATTAAAAATCGTGTAAATTTTTTATTATTTTTTCCAATACTATGTTTTCTGGTTTATATGGAAAAACCTCTCAACATTATATGCGAAAAAAATAATAATCAAAAATCAACAAGAATTGACTGTCTTCAAACTCACAAAGTGTCTTCAACATTTCGAACTTTTCAATCAGAATTTCGAGGACAATTTCAAGTATGCAGAGTTATAGGCCATTTGGTATAATAAAATGAAAGTTTAAGGTGGCTCAAAAATCACGTTGATTGTTTAAAATTGTTTCTGGCGAAGAGTGTTGGGTGTTGTCTTCAATATAAAAAAAATTTTCAATTATTTGTGAACTATATTTTAATAAAAAAATATTGAAATAAGAAACAAAAAAATGGTCAAAATTGTCAATAGTCAATCATTATATGGCCAATTTGCGCTATGGTTATGAAAGGCACTTAATTAGTGAAAGGGTACGACTTGTTTTATTAGTTAAATCAGTAAAAAAAATGCATATTTCATATTAAAAAAAAATTTGTTGGCTAGTTTGTGTTCGTTTATTTAGTCAACTTCCAAATCATTACGCAATATTTGAAGAATATTTTTATACATTTAAGAATGCAAAATATTAAAAAATTGAGCGAGTGATAGTGAATCTCCCAAGGCGTCTCAAAAAATGATAGGTTTGCAGTGTACGTCATAATTAGAAGCAGAATCATCTGCAAAAGTGAAATATCACTGGAATAATCTTTTTCGATTTCTAAATTTTTTGTTACAATTCGGTGCACTGATTTTCGCTTAAACAAGTCGGCTAATTTGTTATTGTAAGATTACTAATTATTAAAGCAAAAAAGCTCCCAGTGAATTGATTGGTCTAGCAGATTTTTAGGTATGGCGTACACGGGCTTCAAATATAATAAGATTCAGAAAAACGCTTCCAAGTCGAGCAGGTAAAATAAATAACTTAACATGACTTTGTAAATTGTGATCCAATCGACCTGAAACATTTTATACACGATTCTTGAGATATTCCACATTCACTTAAAAAATAAAGAATTCCAAAAAAAGTTTAAATTCTTGCCCCTTTTAAAAAAGTCAGCTCGGGTGTATTATGCGGCGATACAAATTTCCTATAAAGTCATCATTTGCCAAGGCAACAAACCCATGTTAAATGCTTGAGTGTTTTCTATTAGCGAAAATAGACACAACAACACGTCAATGGTGGAGATATTTTAGGAGTAAATATTTAATACATTCTGCTTTTATTTAGAGCTTTATATAATTTGGGGACGATAGAACAGAATAAGAAGCACACTGCTAAAATTGACAAAGCGAAAGTGAGGAATACTTTAGACAATTGGACATCGGAAATTCCCAGATTTGTTCGGCTACCACCGATAATGAAAAAAATATTATGAAAACTGTGGAGCTGCTTAATTAACTTCAGAAGTGGTGTTTGGCGTTTTTCGATCTACCAAAATAAATAAATCTCAAGAATTAACTCTTATATCTGGGAGAAAAAATAAAGATGATAAACGATAAAAAATAAAACTAAAAAATATGTAGTGATTATTTCTGATCAATGAAGAAAAAATAGTAACTTTCAAAACAAACATTATTTGAGAGCGATAAAATAACACTCGATATGTGACTATTTTTTCAGAAAGTATGCAACAAAACTCAAATATTATTATAATTATTTAAACCATGTGTACTTTTAAAATCCCAAAATTAGTATTAGATAGCAAATCTTTCGATTAAACTCTTAAAAAAATGATTGGCTTCATAAAAAATCGCATACAACGCATCGCAGTTCTCCTCATCGGTCAACAAATATAAATGCATACACGGACACATGCATACACACCATATGTTAATATATTGATAGTTATCATCAATATATTTTATGCCAGTAGTTATAACCTCCCAACGGGGCTCCTCTTACCATGTCTAATTGGCAATTTTTAACCGGTGGCAGTTACATACTTGCCGGCCATCAGGTCAAAATGTTAATAAACTTGTCGAATTGTGTTTATTATTTACTGGCCAAAGTGAATGCAAAGCACTGAAGCACTGAATAGCCACAATGGCCAGCGGGCAATTCACAGCGACGACATCGTTGCGGTCAAAAGCCAAATTAAAGGCTGTGACTGCTGTATTTGCTTAAAATATGCCAAAGCGTGAGAGGAAGAGAGAGAGACAGAGTGAGAGATAAATATTCAAAATATATAAACTAAGGAAATTAATATTATAAGATATGTTGTAATTTAATTGAAGAGATAAATAAAAAATAGAGATAAAGTCATTAGGCTCCGCATTTAAGAGATGATGATTATTAATAATATTATTGTCAGGCAAATAGATGGCACAAAAACTATAATTGCATGTGATTAAACTTTGAAATATGTGTTACTTGAAGTTATGGTATTTGCATTAAGAAAATAACTTTAATCTAATCTAACTTTTATCAATGGCTTAGTCGAAGATTTGGCTTGCAATAATATTTATAACAATTATTTTTTTGGGCTATTTCGGAAGGCACATAATTTTTTTGGGTTATTGAAGCTGAGGTTTACAATGGCTGAGGTTGATGGATTTAATTGATTTTTTTTCTTTTTCTAGATTGTATTTTAGTTAAAATAATTTTTGTTGAAAATTTACATATTAATTATTTAAATAAAAATTAAAAAAAGAAAACAATTTCGACCTTGCAATGTTTTTTTTTGTTTTGTAATTTAATGTAATGTGTCAACAACTTATGTCCAAGTGCTGAAATTCGAGATTTTTGAGTTACGAATTTTTTATTATACAGGATTCGGCACTCTAAGTGTAACCAATTAAAAAGTCATAAATTTAGTTTGGAAAATTACTTTTATTCAATTCAAAGTAGAAAATATGTGAAAATAATACAAAATTAAGTATCAACTTACTTTTGCTTGATATTACCACCTTTTGACCGAATGTGACTTGCAGGTATTTTGAACCACTCGCGGACAATGGCTTTTTTCAGCGCCTCGAGACTGGTGAATCTTTTAGTTCGGACCTTGCTCTCCAAAATAGTCCAAAGAGAATAATCCATTGGATTCGGGGCTGGTGGAGAGCCACTGAGTGGACGTTATGAAGTTCGGACCGTTGGTTTTTAGACGTTATCGACTCACTCCAGCTTTGTGAGACAGTGCCGGGTTCTGTTGAAACGTCCATGGTCTGCCACTGAAATGCTTGTCCACTCACGGCTTCAAAAGCAATCTCCAGAATACTTTCCCGATAATATTTCGCATTTACCTTGACGCCAGGTTCAATGAAAACGATTGGAGAGCGCCCATCTGCGGTTACAGCGGGCCAAACCATTACCTGTGGCGGGTGCTGTCTCCTGGTGGCCAATCGTTAACTCAAATTCTCGTATGAACGGTCGATCAAATAAACCCTATCATTTTGGGAGTTAACGAATTGTTCAATTTGAAAAATTTTCTCGTCCGCTTTCGGCCAAGCGAAGCAACTCGTTCGCTCTCTCAAGTCTGACTTGTTGCTACCTTGGTATGAGATCATGCGCCTTTTGGATCTTGTAAGACTAGACTTTGAGATAATTCAGTATGTGGTGGATGCTAAGGTCAGATATTTTGAGTTCTTTCGCCATTTGATTGCCCCTTCGTCGGGGATTTCGCTGAAGTAGCTTTTTCACTTTTTGAACCATTTCACATAACGTTGCCGTCTTTTGATTACCACCTCCATGACGTTTCGCGTTGCTACCAGTATCATTGTTACGAGTAATGGTGCGATAAACAAAAACTTCATTTACTTTGAGGTACTCGAGTTCACGAACAATCGCTGATTGTGATTTTCCAGCCAAATATAATGCAGTCACACTATTACGTTTGAAATCCATTACTGATTTTCTATTTTCGTGTTTACTCTCGACAAAATGCTTCCGCGCGCTTGTAAACAATACTCTGGACTGTCATTTAGCCAACTAACAGACAACGGATGCCTGTGAATCAACTGCGCGAGTGGTGACACGAAGTTGGTTACACTTCGAGTGCCGGACTCTGTAGTAAGAAGTTTTTTGATTTCTTTACAGGTCCTTGAAAAAATATTGATACTAATAAAAATTCAAATCGACGTTTTGATAACATCCTTCTCTTAATAAAAAAAAAACAGAAGCTGATATGGGAACAATTTTTTAAAAATTCAAACTATTTCATTATAAATAAAGTTACAATTATTTGAAAATGTTCCATTGATGAGTACACCTTTTCACGGTATAAATTTCCTGAAAACAAAAATCAATAAAGAAATAGAGATCGAGTCAATTTCTCTATGGCTGTCCGTCCGTTCTTTGGCATGATAACATGAGCAAAAACTAATAGATTTTAGTATGATTATAATGCCATTTGAGGCGGCCGCCGTAGCCGAATGGGTTGGTACGTGACTACCATTCGCAATTCACAGAGAGAACGTCGGTTCGAATCTAGGTGAAACACCAAAATTAAGAAAAACTTTTTTCTAATAGCGGTCGCCTCTCGGCAGGCAATGGCAAACCTCCGAGTGTATTTCTGCCATGAAAAAGCTCCTCATAAAAATATCTGCCGTTCGGAGTTGGCTTGAAACTGTATGTCCCTCCATTTGTGGAACAACATCAAGACGCACACCACAAATAGGAGGAGGAGCTCGGCCAAACACCCAAAAAGGGTGTACGCGCCAATTATTTATATATATATATATATAATATATAATGCCATTTATTTTCTCAGAAAAACAACTTTCTGCGTGTTGGCACACGTTGATAATACTTCCTTAAGTTAAAATTAATAAATTAAAAAACAGAAAAAATGGCACGTCGAAAAACTTTTTTTGCAAAACAATTTTAATTTTTAAATTAATAATTAATAATTTGGAAATTCATCAGAAATTTTTTTATCCACTAATATTAACAAACAAAAAAAATGTCAACTTCCTAGAAATTTTTTCTAACCACATCCTAAGAAGAAAATCTAATATATTCATGGTTTCCTCTTGTTTTCACAATACAATACGATAAGTCAAATTTGTTGTTGTTCTTGTTGCCCTGCCAGGTCAAAGTTACTTCTACAACAACAACGACATAAAAGAAATTTTCGACCTGGTCAGTATGTCCGATTTGAAATGGATTGACCCGTATGTTAAAATCGATTAAAGCAAATGAATTTTAAATTTTATTAGTACTTAAATTTCAACATTTCAAATTTGTGTGAAATTATGTTCTTCACTATTTGGAATGCTTATTCGAGCATATAAGCGAGCGGCTACTATATAAGGGCTTACTTCTTTTATATTAATTTTCGAAGGGTTTCTCATTAGATTTGGATGTTGGACGTCGGTTTGGCGATTTTTTTCCCCATAACTCATTCCCATATATTTTATTGCGATTCAAATCGATACAAAAATGCAGGCTTTTTACTTTCTATTTGTTATGTCTTATCAGCCAGCGGAAAGGCATAAATTAAAAAAAAATTCCAGTGGTTCGAACTCTATTTTTGGTTCTGCATAAATTCAGATTTGTTTTTCATGGTTTCAGCTAATGGCCTTGAGCTAGGGATATTATGTAACTTTCTTTGTATGTGTATGGATATCTACATACGTATACTATGTACTAAGCCTGTCCAACAGTGGTGACTCAACACGAACAAACGCTAATAATTGAAAAAGAGGATGTCTACAGGATGAACTTTGCCTTAAACAGTACTAGTAGTCCAGAAGGTCCTCGTTTTTTGTGTTGGGCTTAAGTTTTAAAAATTTCTGCGAAAGTGCGAATAATTTATTGAAAATATTAATGGCTTAACAACGAAAACTAATTCAAATAAAATGTCTGTTCATAGACTTCTACGTAGAATTGAAAGATACATTGACCCTTTCTCAAAACAGGTATATGGAAATACATTACAACGCGCAGTTAAAAAAAAGATGATGAATCTCTTCATATTCCTACATTTTTGTTGCTCTTGAAATTGCCATTCAAGTAAGAAGTTGTATTTTTTGTTTTTGTTGTAGTTCAAATTTTTCTCTCGCATGTTTGATGTATATCTTTCATGTTTGCTAATATTTCATTAGATCTTAATCATTAGCTCTTCTACTCACATTTCGCGCGGTTAAATTTACAACTTTCAATGCAACTTTCAAAAGAAAGAAATGTGAACGCATTTTTGTAACTTGAGGCATCGGAGCTGTCCCCTCTCAACAGGCAAAGGAAAATTTGAAAAGAGTTGAATAATATTTACTTTATTTCCAAACAAAAAAACAAAAGACCACAAGCTTTCAACACTTAATTAGCAAGTTTGAAAGTCGCTAATGCCGCGCAACCAATTATTGTTAACAACTTTTCAATAACTAAATGATTAAGAAAAATTTAAAATAAGGTAAGTAGAAAAAAAATTGAATGATTGAAATAAATGAACGACTCGTGCCCGAGCAACTATTAACACTAGCCGGTTAAACAATTAATAATCAGCTAACTAAACGTTGGCAATTAACAAGTAAATGAACATGCGAACACTCACACATAGACACTCTATAAGCACAAACTTGCTTTAAGTTTATACTCGTATATTTGCTACGAGAAAGTGCAGAAACGTCGCACTTAACAACACTGCAAACAACGAACAACGCACATCGCCCAGCAACGCCAGCACCGCCAGTTTGAGTTGTTGATTTGTTGGCCTCAGCAGCACTGACACTCATTTGTTATGATTAATTTATCTTGTTAGCTCATTTGAAGTCAGCAACACTTAATTGCAATCCAAAGCGATATTTATTGTTGTTGTTGCAGTGTTTGTTAGCTGACAATTAGTTGTTCACAACTTGTCTAATTCTCCAATTTTAACTTTTAACTCTCTGCTAATTTGCCAATGCGAATGCGCGCGGCGTTTTATATAGAAGTATAATTTTCTTTTATCTAATATCTTAATAATGCGAAGGGTACAAGGAAAATCGCAAAAATTTTAATAGTATTCCAGGAAATTTCGAGCTGAAAAAAACACTGCTAAGTGCCAATAATTGGATACTTTTTCGTTGATTACGTTTTCACCGATTCCAGCTAACTTCACTTTCTGTGCGGTATGTGCAAATTTTTGCGCGAAAGTTTTCATTCACACTTGAGAATTGTGTAGCCTAATTGTTTAATTACTATAATTATTTAATTTTAGAGAGTGAAACTTTACATAAATCATTCGTAGACATGTCGTAAACTTGATTGTTTCTATGGCTCCGAAGCAGAGATGCATAGGAAGAGCAATCTTAAAAAGCGAAAGTGAAACGGTGTAAAGGGGTAGACTTAGGCACACAGTGAAGAGGCCGCTAAAAAGAAAATTGTTTACAATTATCAAGTTAAATATGAAACCACTAAAGGCTGATGAGAAATAAATATATTCGCTGTGAGAGGGAGGGCCATCATTCATAAAAACAAAGGATTGTAGGCTATTTACCCGCCAGAGTAAAAAAATTTAAACTTTGTGACTTGGCATGCCTAACAAGTTTATAAGAGAATTCACATCAACGGTTTGGCTTTTATTGCAACCGCATTTCTCTGTGATTGGTGATGTTTCATCTCCTCAGCGGGCTGCCATGACTTGGGTAGATATTCAGGTAATATAATCCATAGCTTCAAGCCTTTACTCAATTGCCACCATTATTTATCGATGTATTGCGTTAGTAACTTCTGTGACACATTAGCGATGAAGTATGCATACTTACATATGTTACTCGTATATGAGAAGCAAACGAAATCTCAACCACAGATATACCCTATGAGCAAAATGTACCGGGAATGTTTGATTTAAACGAACCGCGCACGTGGGAACCGGCCCATATTTTTTTCTTATGTTGGTAGGACTGTAAGACACACATCTGACCGATCGGAAATGTGGGCAAACAATTATTGGATTTTGATTGATGATAACGCGCCATCGCACCGATCCCAAGTTGTGCTGAATTATTTGACCAAACACCAAGTAAATACCATCGAGCAAGCACCGTATTCACCCGTTATATTAATTAAAAATGTATAATGAAATAATATTATATTATATTGCTGAATTGAAACCCTCAAAAATACCTTTCATTTTGTTTTTTTAGTTTTGGATAATAATAAATTTAAATTTTATACAAAACAATTTCATTTTTACATTTTTGAAGTACTCCATAGAAGGATCTCCAAACCAGTACTCATATCTACAAATTATATGTGTGTTGTGCGCTAATAATTCTTGATAAAAAGCTCTGATCTAACAGGGTTTTTTTAATATTTTGAGGCTTATCTTCTTCTGGAAGTTTATTTTCGACATACACTTACAAAGGAAGTGTTTATATGCAATGAATACAAATCAAAAATTACTACACCGATTGTAGTACTCGGCTTTTGCTATACAACTTTCAAACGTTGCTGTCATTCTGTGTTAATCAAATTTATCAACTTTTTCCTGTTAAATCAGCAGGAACATTAAAAAAACATCAGATACATAAACGGATATGCTCTGTGGCACACTCAACCATGCAGAAAAAGCGAGCATAAACAGAGCAAGCAAAGATGATAAATGTATACACTTTGATTTCTCTCGCTAAAATTTCAAAATTTTTTATCAGAATTAAAAAAAAAAATGGGTACGCATTAAATTTTAGTCTACTAAAGAGCACTTTAAGTCTGTTAATCTTTTATAATTTTTTCCGCAACGGTGTTGTGCATTTTCGGCATTAAACATACATATATACTAGGGTGTTCAAAAAGTATCGCGAATTTTGAATTTTCCCAGGTACGTATATTCGAATTTCGATTTTTTTTGTGGCGATATGTTGGTACTCATGTCTCTCACTCATGCCGACGAGTTCGGCCATGTTGAAAGTTCGGTCGAATGTAAAAGTTTTGCTTACCGTTTTCTTCGATTGCACAGCCAGCGTATTCCCCAGATCTAGCCACCAGTGACTTTTTCTTGTTCCCGAAACTGAAGAGGCCCATGAAAGGACGACGCTACGCTACGATTGGCGAGATAAAGATGGCATTGAAGGAGGAGCTGAACAAGATAAAAAAAAATATTTTTTGAAATGCTTCGAAGATTGTAAAATAACGTTGGCACAAGTGCATATTATCTAATGGGGACTACTTTGAAGGGTACCAAATAGATATTATTGAATAAATAAATAATTTTTGAAAAAAAAACACAATATTCGCGATACTTTTTGAGCACCCCACGTATACTATATGCAATAATTGGTTATTTCAAGTACAATTAGTTAAAATAAAAGCTTTTGGCTGTAAATCTGGCTTAAAAGAGTTTAAAAAATATAATACTTTAAAGCATGAAAATTCGTAGTTGCAAACTAATCCAGCCAACGCATTAACAACTTTACTCGGTATTACACAGCAATCAAAAGACTTAAGCAACAAACTTGCTGAAAACAGCACTAAGTGTGTAATGAAAATTAAGCGGATTTCTCATAGATTGGGTAGATTTATTATAATTTAGTATTTCAGCAAACGAATGGGATGCAAATCAATTATTTTTTTTTGTTTTCTCAGAATTGCTGAGAATATTTTTTTTCAACTCAGCTGAACGAAACAATGTTTTAGGTAAATTTAATCGGCTTAATTTTTTATAGTTATAATCACTACCTCATTTTCCACGTCAATCGTCCAGCTAACTTCAAATGGCTTATTTCAATTTTTTTAATTTTAACCCGCAGCCATATTGTCTTAGAACTTTTAAATAATTCATTAGTTCTATTTTAAACTTAATTAACACACACCAAACAGCCACTTCATTCCTTTGCACGAACTCAATTCAATCACAGGCATTTCGCATTAACTTACAAGCCAGCAAACAGTTAATTAAGCTTAATGAGTTCATTATGTTTCGCGATCGACCAAAAATGTGTAGAACTTAAGTTCAGTAAAACAACAAAAAAAAAAAACAAAAAAAAAAAAATGGTTAAAAAGAACTAAAAAGCAACAAAAGCCAGAACAGTATATACAATAAATGGGAAAACAAAGCTGAACAAGAATAAAAACTGAAAGGGGAAAAATACATTTCAACCACAAAACGATCTTAAAAAAATGCGCTTTTAATTAAACTCAGCGCTCGTATCGTAAATGAAATTAATGATTACACTGTCAATGGCACTCAGTTCGTGTTCCATGCTGAGTTCTTCCAAAAAACAAGAGGAAAAAACTTAAAGATTAAAAAAATAAAAATCAAAATAACAAACACTAACAGCAGCAATAACCATTAACAGTTTGCGTACGGCGACAGGGATGTGCCAGGCAGTCGCCGCTTCGACAAAATCGCCAGTCAATTTTGCAGGCATTGTTAGTATTGTAGATACATATTGCCAATGGTCATGGCCATGTTGATTTTGTTAGCCATGTTGTAAGCAGCAAAGTAGTAGTAGTACTAGCAGCCAGCACAAAAAAAAGACAACAGCAAAAGCAATGATTTTAATCTGCTTAGTAAGCGCAGCAGCAGCTTAATGCAAGACTCGAACTCTTGCACATACATATTTACGTGGTGTTTAGATACTTAGTATACACAGTATACGTATATATGTATATGCCTACACATACAACTAGGCACTTATTTGTATATTTATTTTTTTTATTTTGCTACCAGAAATTGCTTTTTTAACAGTCATTTTTGTTTCTTCTTAATTACATTTAAATGCTTAGAATCTGACTACCAACCATTGGCTAAATTTGCTAATGAAGCTTCACTATTCATTGCTGGCATTGATGTGTTGATTGGCTTCAAACTAACTTATTTATTTTCGACTTTTTCAGATCTGCTGGGGGCTTCTCAATTTGACGAAAAGTTGAATATTTGCTTTTGCTCAATTTAAGTCTTAATTCAAGAAATAAGAGAAAAATAGATATGAACTTTAACAATTAGTCAATGTTTAAGCAATTTAAGAAGGAGCATACTAAAATAAAAAAAAAAAATTGTGTCTCAACCCCTTTATATGAAAACCAAAAAAACAAAAACAGCTACTGGTTTGATCAAACAAAATACTATTTTCTTTTTTTCAATCCAATTCAATTTAATGAATATACCTCCTTATTCGCCAGGGCTTCAAGATGTTCAACAGTGATATAATTACATAAAAATTATAATAATAGCACGCACTAGTCTAGTTCGGCCTATTTCCCAATTTTGTCCCTAAGTCCATGTAAAAATGTTGTCATTTAATTTGAAGATAAAGCAGTAAGCATATCAGCGTTGATAATTTATTCACTTTCAGTTTTGCTTGCTGGCTTTAATCCGAATCTCCTTTTCATAGCTCTTTTAGTAATACTGAGTGCTACAGAAATCTTCGCACAATAACGAGCTGTGTTGCCTTTTCAGTTTAACTTCTTGTTCCAAATAAAGTTTAAATACTCGGCCTGACTTGTGAAGCTAAGGCGAATGCCAAGTTATTCTAGTGTAGTAATAGATGGTATTTCGAGTTCGCGTCTTCATTATTCGTTTATTCCTCTCAATAATGAAGCACAAGGCCACTGTGGTTTCACTGAGCAGTAAATTTTCGATAAGCAGCTGATTAGGCTATGCATTCGAGTCCGCTACTGGAGTTGCCAGCTTAGGCCTACCTTGGGGCTTTTCGGCTGCCAAAATGGCTCCAGGTTTTAGAGTTGTCACAGTTTTTGAAGGTTATGCCGTTGGCCTGTTGGTTCATCCATTGTAATCCTGACCTGCATGGCCCAAGAACACAAACAAGTTGTGGTGGCTAGGAAAAGATATCGGTCGCCAGGTTTAGCCCATGAGTCGACCTATGAGCCCAGCATGTAAAGCTTGGAACCAGACGCGCATCCTTTCAGATCCTTTCAGCGACCGCGTGCAATATGAGGTCCAACTGCTTATGGGATAAGATGCTATCTTTGCCCTACATCCCTCCGGACTTCTTTAGCGTAGGTGATAAAAAACCACTTCTCGATTGCTTTTCTCGCAGTTGGCAATGAAGTTATACAAGAGTGGTGAAAGAAGTTCTACTGATATTTGTCTCTAGTGACAATCTTCATTCATTTCTTTATTTATTACATTCAAAAACACAAAATTTCTTACTTCTTAAGTCAGCAGTCACTTAGTGCTAATACAACTTGTTCAATATTTTTATAAGTATTTTAGCGATAAAATAATGCATTAAAAAATTAGAAAGTTGATTTTTAGAAATTGAGCAATCAAACGAAATGGAATTCGAGATATCATCAAATGCGCGAGCAGTCTAGCAGCCTGAGCATAGCTGATTATCCTGAGATAAAAAGGGTAGGAGCTTCGTAAGGTTCTCGCCTGAAAAGATCACCTAATCCAGTCATTGCTAAATTGCAGTTGAGTAGCTGCCTAGTAAATTACCTTCCTAGGCGTGACAAGGCATTAATTGTGAACTTTATTTGATGTTGCTGAGGTTGTTTTAGTAAAGTAAGAGATATATCTATATATTATTTACTTAAGTATATTGCCAAATCAGCCTCATATCTATACATAGTTTTATGCTGTTTCCTAAACTATTTACACAGTTTAGCCTAGTCATATACTGGAGTAGCGTGCAAAGAAAAATAGTAAAGTGTCGATTACAGACGACAAAAAAGAGCAAATTACAAATGAAGAGGAGTTTCGTGCGTACATATTTTCGAAATACCGAGACAGTTTAAGAGATATTATTATATTTTTTTAAATTTCTAAGAACATAAGCCGATTATCCACTCGAGCAGCGTAAATCTCAGCAAATAAGTGTAAACAAATTTTCCAAGAATTTTTCAAATCTCTGATATGAGTAAATAATCTATAAGTAGATCATCAGTGTAGTAAAATGTGGGACTAAGCGCGTATGCGGCTGGATTAGCTAATTTTTTCGTATCTCTACAAAGCCACAAGCAGAATAAGCCATCAAGATTTTTTGTACTGTTTATACTCGTACTAGAAAAGAAAAAGTAAATCCCTTGACTCTATGCCCGCCCAATCTGCTTAGAATTGTGCAAAATTTGTAAATATTTTTATTTATACAATTGCAACCACAGGCGCAAAAAGGTGTGAAACGAATCTCTTATATTTCTTACAACATTTGTTTTTCACCCTCCTTTGCCGTTGATCCATTGTTGCGTATTATTTTGTCAATATTTTCATATTTCGAACGGTTTTGAACGTTTCGGGAGGCGGTGCTGCATTGAAAGTAAATGCGTTAGGAAAAATCTCAAAAATCGATTAAACCGCAAAGTGTGACCGAAACGCACTGTTGGCGAGCACAATTGGGGAAGAGAAGAGATTTACTGAGGAGAAAAAAATAAATACGTAAAATAGAGGGAAATAAAGACAAATACTCTATCTCGAAGCAAGAAAGTATGTAGGCGTATATAAAGGATGCCAATTGTTGTGGAAAATTTTTAGGCGGGATTTCGGGACTCATCCCGTTACTTAACTACATAACTTTTGTTAATATGAATCAAAGTTCAATAACTGATAGCATTTAAACATACCATGAATACCATAGGCATATTTACTAATGGCGACAAAACTTAAGAGGACAGATACCTGTAAAATTTCGAAAAAAACATTTTTTTTTCATAAAATGTTAATATAATCCTTTGAGAATATGTCAAAAAAATTTTAGAGCGTAAATTTAAGTATTTTTATATTATAGATCGTCAACCGTGGCGACTCTATTCTTTGCGTTCGAGCGATAACTCGAAAAGTTATTGACCGATCTCCCTGAAATTTTGCACACATCTTTTTCATGATATTACTTTCTATATGAATTTATAATTCGAAAATTTTTCGAAAAAATAATTTTTTGGAAGCAAAAATAGTAGAAAAATTCGCCCCAACATTCATTTTTTTTTTTAAGCATTTTGTTCCGCGAATTTATTTCCCCCCACTTGTTTTTAATTCATATAGAAATTATGACATTAATAAACAAAAAAAAGTTTTGTTTTTTGTATTCAGGTCACTGACGCCGATGCTATAATGCCCGCCGATTGAGAAGCCCCGCTGCAACCTTCCTGGAAGAATTGAGTGTACATACGCCATTTTAAATGATTAAAATAAAAAAAAATAAAAATTATATTATTTTAATGTATAAATAAACTGTATGCCAGTTTTGAAAAAAAATATATTGACTTCTTCATTTTAAATAATTTTAATGAAAATCAGGAAAGATATGGCCGTTTACAGGTATCTGTCCCTTAAAGTGATATATATATTTCTCAAATTGTTTAATTCTGTACCATAAACCACACCACCAGTAAATGCTTTTATTTTAATTTGTGATTTGCAAAAATTTCGAAACAACTAAAGCTATAAGTAAATTAAAACAAGTTTCTTGAAAAATGAAAAACGTTTGCTGGAATCAAATTTTGCAATAAGCAACTTTTTGCTTTTTTCAATTCGCTATTTAAACATCTACGGGATTCCGAAATACTGAAAACTTATATCGGGATTTCCGGCATCTGAAAAATATCACGATCTCTGCATTGGCATCTCTAGTAACTGTCACCCACGCTACTCCTGCGTAGGACGCGCGCCAGGACATCACCGAGAACGCGCAAGCAGATTTGCAGCGGCAACAGAAATAACGGCAGTAAAACTGCACTTGGTAGGTGACTTTTTGAATTTAATGTTGCGGTTTGACAGCACACAGGCACACACATGCCTACGCACCTCTCCAAGATGTACAAGTCAATTGTCCGCACAATAGTTGAAGGACGACAATTTTCAAATGACAATTCAACAGTGGTGACTTGCAGGATACACTCGCTGCACCCACTGTGCGCCTAACTGCTGCAGAAGCAGTTGTGAATTACTTGCCAAAACTCTATGCGTACTAATACATACATTTGTACATACATACTAGCATTCGTCCTTCCACTTTTGTGCACATTTATATCCTTTGACAGTAAAATGTGCTGGCATTTTTATATTCGCACGAAGTGTTGCTCTTCCATTGTGTGCTAATGTCCTTGAATTTTGGAATAGCACAAGTAGCAGTTACCAGCGCCATTAATTTGTCCTTGACTGTAGTCCAACCAGCAGCAGCGGCAGGAGCAGAACAAAAAAGATAAAATACTTCATCAGTAAAATTTCATGTGCGGCTATTAAAATTGGAAATTCAGCTAAAATTTCTCATTTACTAATTTGTTCTTTGACTTATTTAAATGTCTTCTGGTCGTTTGTGTAAGTTTTAATTTTCCAAGATTTTCTTTGCATGACCAATACATCTCCTGGTATTTCACTGTTGCTGACATTGGTTTTTATTGCTGGCGCGTGGCACTTTTATTGCTGCTCATTAATATAAATTACAAAAGTAAAGAATTTGTTCACAAAGGTTACTAGTAATTGAAGGAAATTGCTACCTCGTCAGCTACTTGGGTGGCTAAATCATTCTTTTGGCAGAGAGAGCCAAGGAAAATTGAGTATTGTTGATTATTGCTGAAGGAAATTGTTTTACAATTTGTTAAAGGAAGCACTAATTATGCTTGTAGTGTTTTCTGTCCTCGAAAAAGATTCATCTCATTACTTGTCGACATTACGAAAATATTGCCTTACGCCCTGTGAAAATGTTAGGGGGCGAAAATAGTTATAATGAAATATGTAAATACATTTAATTTTTTTTTTGTAAAAATTTTAAGTTAAAGTACAATTGTTCGGGCTAATTTATGTACACAGATAAGCAAAAATCAGCCTCACCTTTTTGTAAATGGTAGAAAATGCCACACATTCGTCTGGTCAGAGTATAACAGGACGAGAAAAGAAAATGTAAATTTGACATCTCTGGCGCAAGTCGAAATAATTGCAAGATTATCGAGTAAACTTGGTTGTAAACAACCGGAGAAAAAGGAAACAATCTTCCACTTCCTCTGCGAATGCCCTGCCCTATGGAAGGACAGAATGTTAACCCTGTGTAAACTGCTGTTCGAGAGTCTGGAACAGCTGTCTGATAAGGTCCCTGAACCGCACAGCCTGGATATAGCCATGCTGTAAACAACTGGTAAACAAGTTGGTAACGAGGATGTGGCAACAAAATGATGCGGAAGCGGTAGTTGGATTCTGGAAGAATCCCCACTTAAACCAAGCAACCAACCAACAAAACCCCCTCGACCCTCGAATTGAGCCCTGACGTACACCTGGCAAAAGTGACTTTCGCTGAGCGAGCGCGGAAACAATTTTTACAGGTTGAGTTCTGCATGCTTGTTAACTCCTCATTAGCTTTATTGCGGATTCATCAAACCGAAAGTAGTTCGTTAGTTGAGAGCCAAACGCTTTAGGATGCTTTCCATTTCAATTCAACCGTTTCATTTCAATTTTGTTTTATGCAAAATAAAAAATTTTCAACTACTTTTCTGCTATTTTTTGTGCATGAAGTCGCTCGTGCAAGTAATGACGATCATTTTGAACCCAAAATCATTAAAATCGGTTCATTGTTGACTGAGTTATGAGCAATTAAAAAAAAATGTGTCGAATATAATTAAAATAATCGATTTTGAGTCAAAAAACAAAATTGCCGATAAATCTTGAAAACAAATTTTTTCGGGCGAACAAAAAAATACGTGTCTCATTATTTTGACCAGAGAGCAACATATTTGAGTTACATCGAAATCGAAGAACATGTCCCGAATAGCCAGGTTGAATTGAAATGGAAAGCATCTTAGAAGAGTCAGAGCGTCTAGCAATGTTTGATGGTTTTTGTCAAACGATGTCCCGATGAAGTCAAGAATTTTAATCATAGCCATGAAACAACTATGCTTTCCTCTAAAACCAGGCTCTAATCGAGATAGATATTTGTGTTTGACATTAAACACTCAAAAACCTTACAACGGACGGGTAGGGTACTTATTGGACGAAAGTCTGAAAGACTACGTGCAGACTTATTTTTAGCATTCGGTAGCACAGTAGCAGTCTTCTAAGCATTTGGGAAGCAAGAAGTAGTGTATATAAGTAAGCGTAGGCAGGTTGAGTGGTAGACATATTTTTTGAATTTCATGGGAATACGATCCTCACCAGTTGCATTTGATCGTATCTTGTAGATACATCTTGCCACATCTAAGTATGCTACTGCACTAAACTCAAATGCTTTACCAACAAAAAGAGTGGAAGAGATCGTGAAAAGTTGGAGATAGACAAATAAGGGGAAAAAGTGCGCTGGACAAATCATTATCGTTAAGGGAGTCAAATTAAAGTAAGCCGTCCGGAGTTTCACCAACGTCTTTGTAAAAATTTTTTAAGTTGCAGCACAGAACATTATTCGTGGGCAAAGCGTTCAACTGCCTGATAAAGAACTTTGTTTTCTTTCATTTTAGTGCCTGCAGGAGCTGCATTCGTTGCTGGCTTAACTGAGTGGAAAAGTGGAGCACCACATACTCCAGAGCAAAATATATATATATATATATATAACAGGTGGCGCTAAAGTAATCCTCCTATCAGAAAATGCTATAAATTTTGCGATTGGCCCCTAATGTCAGTTCTGTTTTGACATACGAAATACACGTTAATACACAATGTTACGCTACACTGCTCCAGAACGCGGAATATTGCTGACTATTTATTTGACCAATAATCGGTCGGTGACTTTGGCACAACGTGAATTTCGTCGCAGATTTCCTCGCCGTCCAACGCCTACTGGTGAAACCCTGCGACGTTTAGCCGCTCACCTCGAAGAGACTCATGGAAGCGCCGTCGACATCGACCAGACGACGTGCCACGCAAATGGGTATCAGTCGACGGTCTTTACAGCGAATTTTGGTACAAGATTTGAAGATGTTTCCGTACAAAGTCCAGACGGTGCATCAGCTGTTAGATGCTGACCGCCAATCGCGTCTAACATACGTTCAAGAAATCCTTAATCACCACCAAGAGGAAGATGGTTTTTCATCAAAAATAATCATGAGTGATGAGGCCCATTTCCATCTTAGCGGGTACGTAAATAAGCAAAATGTACGCTTCTCGGGCACTGAAAATCCGCGTGTATCCCACGAAGACCCATTACACCCGCTTAAAGTCACTGTATGGTGTGTTGTTTTCGCTGGAGGAGTCATCGGACCTTTTTTCTTCGAAGACGTCGGGGGCCAAACGGTTACTGTGAATGGTGAGCGCTACAGAGCAATGATCAACGAGTTCTTTTTGCCGCAACTTGACGAATTGGGATTGGAAAACATGTGGTTCCAACAGGACGGTGCAACGGCACACACTGCACGTGCCACAACCGATATGCTGAAGGATGCATTTCCCGGGCGCCTAATCTCCCGTTTTGGCGATTTGCACTGGCCAGCCAGATCGCCTAATTTGACCGCTCCAGACTTCTTTTTGTGGGGCTGTTTGAAGTCGCGGGCTTATGTCAACAAGCCTCAGACTCTTGCAGCTCTTAAAGACAATATCCGTCAAGAATGTGAGGACCTATCGCCGGAAGTTTTGGCCAAAGTGATGGAAAATGCCATAAAAAGGGCTCAAATGGCAATCGACATGACATCATATTCTCGACTTGATGTAAAAAAAATTAAAAGACCAAATAAAAATAGTCCACAAGAAGAATCAAAGTTTTTCATTTTTTTTTTAAATTACACCCAAAAAACATCGCAAGGTTACTTTTGCGCCACCTGTTATATGTACATATATGTGATCCTTTAACTCCTATTTGAAGCATGGGGCGTCAAAAAGGCGAACTCAATTTTTCAATTTTAGTTCAAAAACTTTCAGTCGCTTGTTTCTTTACTAGACATTGGAGTCTTGCTTTTACTCACACGTGGGCATATGTATGTAGATAAGTGTGTATTGTGTATATGTGAGGCGGTAAGTACTACACTTATAACAACTTCCCACTGCTCAATTACTACGCTTTACTAGTAATTTTTATGGCTGGTTTGTTGAGAAGCTTAGATACTACATATAAGGAGACGTCTCAGATATGCTATAGATGGAAGTAAATAGTTATATAAAAACTAAAATCAAAAACTTAAAATGCCTAGCAACTTTCAAAGCCTTCAAATAGGGTTTAAATCGCCTTGCGTTGATAATAAAAACAAAATTTTCTCGTGAGAAAGCAAAAACTAGCAAGTCATTGCTGAAAATATTTTCCAAATTTTCGAACTACACATATTACAAGTCAACAAGAAAATTATAATGTTCAGAAGGTTTTCCAAATACGCTAACATATAAAGATTTTTACCTACATAGGCGTATGAGCATACATATTTACATTCAAGCATACATATTCACATTTAATACGAATGCGCATGTACGCCTTCGCAATCACGATATTTTATAAAAACAGTCTATTTCAATTTGAAAGCAAGCTAACAACCACAACAACCGTAACAAATTAGAAAGCTTAATTTACAGCTACACTTTATGTGTACGGAAATTATCGCCTTTCCCAGAAAAGCCTCTATGCATATAAGTAAGTGTGTAAGAGCATTTGGACAAATACACACACACATAAGTGCATATGATGCACACATGTGTATGTGAACAAAAAACTAATAACTCCAACCACAACACGAACGAAGTCAATTTTCAATTAAGCCATGTTTGCTCAAGCTGTCCAAGTCCAAAAGCAAAACCAAAAGCCCAAAAATAAAGAACGGCAAAGTTGATTGCCCGAATTCTCAATAACTAAGTGGCATGCAACGCTTGATTGCTAACGTGCTACAAAAACAGCAACAAGCAGACGAGAAGCCGCCACAAAATGAGCAACGCCATTACTGTCACGGTGTCATATATGAGTTTGTTCAAACTTGTATGCGCGTATCCATGTATGTGTGGACGGGTATTTACTTCAATCATCAGTGCCGACTTAGCGCTTATGTATAAGTACTTATGTACAAATAGGTATATATTTACCTACTTCTATATGGTATGCATGTGTAAGCGTAGATGCGCCCACTTCTTGCGGCCGGTGTTGATGATTTACAGCGCGGGATGCTGTAAGTGATAATAAAATACAAAGAGTTCTAAAATAAAAATCTTAAGAGGTACAGCGGAAGAAATATCTTCGAAAATAATGCAAAAGAACTGTCCAAAAAACTAATTTACTGCCTGCGCTGCGCTCCTCACGATTCATACTATGAATTCTGATTTTTTTCTCATTTTCAATTTTTTCCCGCTTTTGTTTGTAGCGCAATCAGCGCCGCCATAGAAAAATCTCATCACAAGAAAATTAAAGTAATTTATCACAACACTCACTCGCGCTGCGGCCAATTGGTCATACAGTTCGTTGCATACACAAGCACACATAGCGGCTTTATATACTGACATTGTTCTTTCTTTTTTACCCTATAATGCTTGGATGTTTTTTTAGTTTATTCTTATTGTGTTATTAGAGTCGAAATTGAAAAATTAAAAAAAAAGGAGAAAGAGCACAACGCTCCGCTTCCCATACGCAAGCAAGCAGCTGTATGTACGTGTGTATATGTATGTATAAGCTGGACATATAACTCAAGCATGCCTATCGTCCATTTCTATCTACCTGCGTGAAATAAATTGTTTACAGAGAAATGAAATTATTACATTTTTCACCTTTGCAGTAACACTGCTCCGCTCCGCCCTACACTATCGCATTCCGTTGGTCAGCCACATAACAATTCACCATTTGTTCTGCCATTTGTTGTGTTGAAACTTAATAACATTTTAATAACGGAAACACTAACGAAATGATTGCGCATACAAAATATGTTTTCATAAATTATAGCCAACATCAGACACACAGATGAATGTATATATACACGTGTATATGTGGGAATATGCCTTAGTAAATGATCAGCGCAAGAGCATTAAATACAAACACAATGAGAGCATATAGAAGTAAGCTTGTGTGTAGAAATTGTATAGCATATATGAAAGCCTAACGGCTGACCATATCTCTTAGCGTAGGCCAACTTAGATTCGAAGGCAAATGAGTTTGAAGAAAACAAAAAACTTTGCTTGCCTTCCTAAGAGTTATTGTTATTAAAGTACCCTATATTTAGCTTAAAATCTGATTTAATGCTGTCATACCACGGATTAATCAATTCACGGACTTGCGTATTATCCAATTCCAGTTTCGCTTAGATGTAGTTCCTCCTGCTACTCCTCAGCCTTCTTGGGAATACCTGATGTGTGCATATGTAAGATGTCAATGGGCTATCCAAAGCGGATATTTAAGCTCTCGGGGTAACAATATTTTATCATATTGTAAGCAATATTATAATAGAGCCAAAGAATGCTATGCGATACCGCTAAACTAGTGTGAAACTCAGAGCATTGTCATTACACTGTTATGATGGCTTGATTGAAGGCAAGTTTTAACATATTTCAGTTATTACATATAAATTTCTGCTAACTATCCATCGATGCATTGTTGAAACGACATCGCCCACAAGGTGGCAAAAGCCAAGTCTTCCGTTAGTTCATCCCATCGGTATGGGAATCATTTTATGGTATTTGCTGATTTATAAAGGGTAGTTAAATCTCAAGGACTGATGTTGAATGTGAGCCACACCTAAACGTCAAGTTTTTTTCTGCATTTCATTTGACATTTTTCAATTTCAGACTAACTCAATTTGAACTATGGAAAGATACTCAATCGAGCAACGCGTTAAAGTTATTCAGGCTTATTATGAAAACGGGCGCACTACGTGATTTTTTGGGTCAATTCAATCGTCCAAATGTGCGTACAATCGGAAAAATTGTGCAAAAGTTTGAGCAAACCGGGTCTGTAGGAGATGTGAAAACACCAGTACATGCTCGTACAGCTCGTACTGCAGAAAATATTGCTGCTTTTCGCGATAGTGTGGTTGAAGAGCCGTTCACCTCAACTCGTCGTCGTGCTCAACAATTGCACCTCTCACGCTCATCGTTGATGAACATTATGCATAAAGACTTGCATTTACACGCTTACAAGGTGCAATTGACACAAGAACTAAAGCCTCTTGACCATTTCAAGCGTCGTCAATGGTCAGAATGGTGGCAGGAAATGGCAACTGTGAATGGCAACAGTGGATGACCACTTTCCGAAAAAAATCATCTTCAGTGATGAGGCACATTTTCACCTGAGTGGATTCGTCAATAATCAGAATTTGGGCGAATGATAATCCAAGTGTGATTACCGAAAAACCAATGCACCCACAAAGAGTGACTGTTTGGTGCGGTTTATGGGCCGGCGGCATCATTGGGTCGTATTTTTTCCAAAATGAGGCCGGTCAGGCAGTTACTGTGAATAGTGTTCGCTATCGCGATATGAGAACGAACTTTTTATGGCCCGAATTGGAAGATATGGATGTGGACGATATGTGGGTTCAAGAGGGCGGTGCCACTTGTCACACAGCTAACGAAACAATGGCTCTTTTGCGCGAAAAAATTGATGTCCGAATAATTTCACGTCGCGGCGATGTCGATTGGCCGCCAAGATGATGTGATTTGACACCGTTGGACTTCTTTCTTTGAGGTTATTTGAAAGAAAAGATGTACGTCGATAAGCCAGCAACCATTCAAGAGCTAAAGGGTTAGATAATTCGGCACATTAACGGCATAGAACCTCAATTATGCCTCAGCGTCATCGAAAATTTGGACCATCGGATGGAGGTGTCCCACCGAGGCCGCGGCGGCCATTTGGCCGATATTTTGTTCCGTATGTAATTCAACCATACCAATTTTATCAGAGTAAAGAGAAATGGCAATAATTTCTTAAAAAAATTGTATTTTATTCAAAATCAACACCGGCCCTTGAAACTTAACCACCCTTTACATTGGAGGCTAATAAATGAAAGGATATGCGCAGAGCGGCTCTCGCTAAGCAACGGTAATCAGCGGTTGTACAAGTTAAGAGAATATCAGAAAAACAACTATATATGCATATGTATTCAGAGAGTCGTTTGCAGTGCTGGAGTTGCATTGAGGAGCGCAGTCAAGCAAAATATTTTTAATACTGTTTGAAAAGAATTACGTAACCCAGTTAAGTTGGCCCAACTAAAGGTTGCTGTCATGCCACGTCACGGTAAAAAGCTGTTAAATACGCATCTACGCCGGATAGGTCTGTGTACTAGGTGATGAAATGGCTCAACATTTGTATGGGATTATACAGGAATATGCGAATATTTGGGGATTCTTTTGAAATATTTTTAATTTGCTCTCCCTAGTAATGTGTGGCATTTCCATAATTTTCGGTAACTTCTAAGATCCTATTCGGCGTTCCATCAAACAACTTTTGCATTATTTGTGTGTTAAGGGAGTCCCATGCATGAAGAATTGCATCTTTCAACTCTTCCTTGTTGAGTAGTGTTTATAAACTGCCCGAACCAATTCACCCCACAAGTTTTTCTTAATATTGGGAACTGGGAAAATTGATGGCCACTCAAGAAAGGGGATATCTTTTTCAGCAAACCAACTCAAAGTGCAATGAGATGAATGATAGACTGCATTATCTTGCTGGAAACCAGATTTTCGCCGGAATGCATATTGAGAAATGGTGTCAATTTATCCGAAAGTAAACTTATGTACTCTCGGAATTCATGCGTGTAGATGATAAGTGGATATTGAACTTTCCAAGTGTACTCACATCTCTCCATACCATCAGAGATCCACCGCCTAAATTTGGTTTTGCAAAATATTTTGTCCCTGCCCGCAAATCTCTCAAATACTTACTAAATTTATCTGAACCATCGAAGTTAAATTTCTTTTAATCAGAAAAGTTATCTCCAAAAAATTGGTAAAACTTGGAATACTCTTGCATTTTTAAAAATCGGGTTTATTTATTGTAAGCTACAAGATTCTAAAACGATCCACATTATAATGAGCGAATGTTTTCCACTTCCTTTTGTGGGCAGCGATAAGTTTTGCTCTAGTCTGCCCGCTTGATAGGCTGCCTAATCCCTAGTTTTGAGCAGTAAATGCCCGCTCCCACTCCGTCTAAGGTTTTAGAGCCATCTGTATAGATGTGAAAAGTCTTACGGCCAGGCTGCGTGCCCTTGTGCCATTCCTCCTCTTCAATTGCAGTACGAAACCTTCTCTCCCAATTAAAGTACGGATTCATTTAGTCTTTGCAACCTGAACTCCTCTTTCCTATTGAGTTATGTCCGAAGGTTCTACAGGTGAATACTTCAGCAGCCACTAACCTCCCCGCAGATGTCGCTGCCAGATTTTCCGCCAAAAGGCAATGGGTGGCATGCTGAGTATCGTTTCCAGCGCCGCTGTTGGAGGGGTTTTCATCGCTCCTGTTATGCACAGAGCAGCGGGTCGCTGAATCCTTTCCAGTGGCATTAAGGATGTCAGTTTTCTTGTCGCAGTCCACCATACTAGGGCCCCATACAGCAATATCGGTCTAACTACTGCCGTGTAGCACCAATGCATCAGTGAGGGGGATCGACCCCAAGTAACGCCCAGTATTCTTTTACATACGTACAACGCATTACTTGCCTTTTTCACCCTTTCCTCAACATTGTGCTTCCACAGCAGAGGCTAAGACTGAAAACATTTTTATTGTGATTAAGCTTCCATGTAGTGTGGAAATTGCTTGCTTTAGGATGCTATTTTTTTGGATGAAACACCAAAAATTCTTACAATGGTCTAAGACAGTTCCAGTTAAATTCCGAAAGCCGAATCAATTTTGTGTTGATTACATACAATGGGTTCCGTTGGCCTATAAGGACTAACAACTGTCTACTTTTTGACATTTGCAAGCGAGTTAATCAATGAAAAACAAAAAAACACTGAATTTAACAAATTGTGCAATATTTTCAAAAGAAGATACTAGAGTTTCACGGCTCCTCGAAATATTATAAAAAATTGTTTCATGGCCGAAATGCACTTCAAGGATTTTTATTGAGACAATAAAGATTAGATTAGATGTCAGAAAGAAGATATAAGAAATAAGACACACATTTTTTTAAAACTTAATGTTTTATACTTACGTAAAATGTACATCGAACCCGGAACTAATCGACCAGTGCATCCGGAAATTATTGCCAGAATATAGAATAAAGCACAATAATTAACCCAACGTGAGTTCCACATTTTCGTGCAGAGATCATGTTCGTACATTGTTGGTTTGAATACAAAAGTTCAATGAAATGTCTAAGAAAAAATGTGAGAAAATAGAAAATTCATGTACAGGTGAATGTGTCTGCATGTGCACACATATTACTAAAATTACCGAGACATTAATAGTGAAAAGCGTAGAGTATCCAACTGTTAGCATATGAAAATAAATTACTGCATTAGATGAACCTAACAGCTGTAGATACAATCGCCCTTTCGCACCCTCCAACCGAATTGCCGTAAAGAAAGATTTAGTGGAAAGAATGAAGATGAGTGAGACTGCGTGTCATTATGACATACAAATATAAGTTCTCACATAGATGTTTGTATAATGGAAAAAAGCATCTCTTTGATTGGTATTTACTGGCTGATTGTGGCTAATGGCGTCTGCTATGATTTCACTGTTAAGGCTTTTAGGTAGTTTGCTTCCTATGGTGGAAGTTAGTATTTCATTTCAAAGTTATTCATTAAGGGAACTCTTACAGCTGTCAGTGTTGCATTGGCAAAGCTTTTTGAGCTCAGCACAGTTGGATGTTTGATGATGTTGCAAATGCTGATTTTGGTAATGAGTTGCCAAGAAAATAAGCGCTAAAAGAAACTTAATATTGAGTGGAAAATACTAGTTTGAAGGAAGAAGTGCAAGAAGTGAAGAAGGTATTACAAAGTATCCTGTTTTATGAGTTGGTGCTTCAGTATTTCACAGGCAAAAATTCTCTTATTTTACTAACAAGCATTGAATGTTCAGAAGACGTGATTTGGAAACATTTAATGACTCACATAGGGGGACTTTTTTTAATATGCAATATCGTGTGGACACTAGGTGCTCCACTGATACTTGACGCACAAGAACTTTGAATAAGTTTGACAGTTCTTACCCGACTTGTCGAGGGGCGACAGCTATTACAACTTTTCTATCATTTTAATGTTTCACGCCCCAGTCTGCTTCGACCTCGGGTCCTTTCAAATGGTAGACACTCAAAAGTCGCCAGGGCTCTGCCAAAAATATGAAACTCACCATTCATTGTATCGGACGTACGTACAAGACGAGCTAAACGGATTCTATTTCTTTCTCGTTACTTTAAAATTTTATGGCCTATACATTCTTATTAAAATTTATAAAATTTTTATAAAAAATTGAAATTTGAATTTTCTTAGCTTTACATAAAGTTTGAAACTTGGATTTATATGGCCTTTTGTGAAGCAATGAG
>JAYXIM010018799.1:0-41195 GCA_037575425.1 Anastrepha fraterculus
AAATTAAACAAGACTGACTCCTGACTGTTTTTGACTGCGCCATCTTTTTAACCCTCGAGAACACGCGCTATGAGCATTTTGCTCAAGCAATTTTTCATTTCGCGAAATCTTTATGTTCTATGTAATTCTGGCACTAATTGTGGTGAGTACCTTCGCTAGTAGTTGTGCATTGTACTTTGACGAGCATTTCTTAAGATTAGTGCACGATCGGACGTGTAGGCAGACGGTTGATTTTTAAGAGCGGCATTTTGCTCATTGCGCGAGAAACAATGTAAGTATTTCTAGATTTATCTTTTTTGTTGAAAACCTCGGGTTGCTGCCCCAATTTTGAATAGTGGCAGAAACATTACCATGGATAATTATTTTACTTCAATACCTTTAGCAGATAACTATACAAACAATATAGAAACGACCATTGTGGGTACAATAAGAAAAAATAAAAAGGAAATTCCACCTCAATTTATTTCAGCAAAAGGAAGGCTGCAACCACATACAATGACTGCATTTGCCGAAAACAAGGTTCTTGTCTCTTACGTTCCAGTAAAAAAAAAGAAAAAGTTGTACTTATGCTATCATCACTTCATGCCGATGGCCAAGCTAATGATGAAACATCTGAGAACAAACCTGAAGTAATAACCTTTTACAACCAGACGAAAGGGGGTGTAGACACTGTTGATCAAATGAAAGGCACATATTCAGTTTCCAGGATAACCTGCAGGTGGCCAATGCGCCCCTTTTTCACACTTATTGACATTACTGGCATAAACGCACAAATAATTTACAAATCAAATACAGGCAACCCAGAGGAGGGCGTGTCTAAAGGAAATTGCCCTGGAGCTAATAAAGCCACATATTTCTAATCGGCAGGCCATAAAAACTTTACCTCGTGATTTAAGAAATACTATGGATCGCATTGTACCAGCAAAAGAACCTGAAAGCCAACACCTACAACTGGACTTTTGCGAGCTTTACCCCAGGAGTAAAAACAGACGTTCGAAAAAAGGCTGCACTTTATGTGGAAAATTACTTCGCACGAAACACGTTAAGTATACGTGCCCATCTTGCTTCGAAAGCAACGTAAATGTCAATCTTACCGAAGACTGATTCTTGTCTTTTATTTATTTATTTTGTTACAAGGAGTTTTTTTTTGTTAATATACTAAAGTATGAATGTAAAATTTTTGGTTATGTCTTGATTGAATGAATCTATATAATTTTACAGTGTGAATTTCTTAAATAAACACATAATTGCAAAAAAAATGACTTGGTATTATAACTATGTTAAAAAGGAAATGTTTAAAAATCCTAATCCATTAAAAAGTTACATTCTTACATGAAGTGAGCAAAATGCTCATGCGCGAGAATCCGTGCTATCTTACGAGGCGCGTGTTCTCGAGGGTTAATGAGTTAGTGCGTTGGAAGTTACATCACTAACTGACTTCCAGTGAAAGCTTGGTGACATTCGGTTCGGTGGAAGCGAAGTTATTCACTTCACACTTCAGAGTGTCAGTATGTTTGTGTCATCGGTAGAAAAATGAGTTTCGAACAAAGAGCTAATATTAAATTTTGTTTTAAAATCAGTAAAACCTTTGAATGGATGAAAAAGTTTATGGCGACGATTGTCTATCTCGTGCCAGAGTTCTTGAGTGGTTTACACGTTTCAGAGATGGTTGTGAGGACATAAAAGGCAATGAACATACGTCCCGCCCAAAATCAGTAATCACCGAAAACTCCATCGACTCCATTGTTCGTAAATTTATCAAAAACGAACCAAAATCATTGTTGAAATTCATGGAATCGGAGTTGAGTACCTCCAAAACATCGATTTATAGCATTTTAACTGATCACTTGGGCTTACGAAAGGTCTGTGCACGTTTCACTCCGCTAAAGATAACTGAGGATCAAAAATTGCTGCAAATTCAACATTCAAAAGACCTCATTACAGAGACGAGAAAAGACGAGAACTTCCTTTACAACATTCTAACTGGTGATGAAACATCGTGCTTCCAACATGAACCTGAAACTAAGCGTCAAAGTGCCGAATGGAAGACCCCAGAGGAGCCACCACCCAAAAAATCGCGTTTGGAGAAGTCAAAAATCAAGTCGATGCTCATTTTTTACGATTCTAAGGGAGTTGTCCACAAGAAGTCCACGCCAAGCGGCCAAACCGTCAGTGCAATTTTCTATTTTGGCGTTTTGAAGCGTTTGATGCATCGCATTTAAGGTAATGTTTCCCACGCGAAAGGAATGGGAATTAAATTTATTAGTCAAGGAAGATACCACCGCACTTTACACCGATGGATCCAAGATGGATTGCAGTGTCGACCGGGGTGTATATTCGAAAGCCCTCGAAACTTCCAAGCCCTTTCGTATGGTAAATTGGAATAGCATTCTTCAAGCAGAGGATATCGGGATAAGGGAAGCTTGCAAGACAATTAGAAGCCATCCACAACAACTACCAGAATTATTGATTTTTTCATATAGTCAAGCAGCCATATCTGCTAGTATAAAATCACGAACAACCAATTCAAAAATCGTCAGACAATGCAAGAAGAACTTAATGCTTTAATGCACATGACAGACATCACTTTCATCGGGGTATCCTGCCATAGACATACAGAAGAGAATGAGGAAGCATATGAGCTGGCAAAACAAGGGACTTCCTCTAGAGTATCCGAAGTGGTAGCAGTGGGCTACTCCCGAAGTGTCTAGAGAGGGAGATTTTTTGGCAATTCCCAAAGCAGACTGTTGACAGATGGACCAACACCGATAGCTGCAAAACAGCGAAGGTAACATGGTCAGATTACAACAAGTCCAGAACTAACGAGCTGTTAAGAAAGCCAAAAACAAACATCTTTAGAATTACGTCAGCAATAACCGGCCATTGGCATATCGGGGACCATGCTAGGCAGATGAGGTGGCCGTACAACGATAGATGTAGAAGTTGTAATCAAGAAGATTCTAGGAAGACAGTATTCCACTATCTGTTTGAGTGCCCAAGTCTGGGTGTTCTACAAACATATAATGCTGTGGAAATTCTCAATGAACATCTTGTTGCAGGAAGGAAAATAGATGACATAGGCAGATTTATAGTCAAATCTAGATGGCTTGACTAAATAACGGCAGTGGTTCCGCTAGTGGTGTAACAAAAAGGCGCTTTTTGTGCTACTTGAGTCTGGGGTGCGACACTCAGACAGCACCTCTACTAAACAACCAACCACCCAATGAGAAGTGTAACCAAAAAATTACTATTTTCCACCTGACCCTGCTGATACATCAGCACTTACATAGAAGTATTCCACTTCATTATGCTCAATAAGCAGATTTTTAATATTGTTTATAATATAATATTATATTTAGTGTGGCTCTGGCAGGTCACTGACTATGGAAAAAGGAGATGTTGTATTCCCAATAAAATCCAAAATGTCACGAGCCTATGCTCCTCCTTTTATCGTCTTTTATTGGCTTGAAGTCGCAAACTGTTTGGGAATGTTCCTTTTTTCAAATGATTGATATTGGGGGAATTGGGACTAAAACGAAGTGAACCTTTTACTTTTTTACACACTTAACAAAGTCAATCAAGCCAAAAATTCCTCTTTGATGAGTAGTTTTTTTCATCTGCATTTTAATAAAATAGTGAAGATTTAAATAAAAAACAAGAAAAAAGGATCTTTAGCGCACCGAATATAGCATAACTCTTGCTATACGAGTAATACATCCAAAAAGGGACTGTAACAGTTATAAGTTTCACAAAATAAAAATACTTATTAATCATCATTTATGTTGCAAACTTTATTCCAAAATTAATATTCCAGATTATTAATAACAACAGTGCAAGAGCCCTGGGTCTTTAGAGCCCGCTTCTGTGGCTTTAGCGCGTTGAAAAGGCCGCGGTATTATATGACAGGAATTCGAGTACAGCTAAGACCGATCTAATAATATCATTCCATCTTACTGTGACAAGTCTTGAGCAATTATGTTAAGAGCTAAGAGCTGATAGCTGCTGAGGTGTGTTATAAGGGTAAAAGGGGATGGCTGAGGTCTATGATTGCATCTGCTGACTTCCCTTAGATGCTTTGGAAGCGCCACCACTTGGGAAGGCTAGTAGACTCCTAAGTGCAATGTGGGCCTTGTTCTCTGTTGCGATGTTAATGCCCAGCATACAACCGGTGGCAGCAGCAAATGCAATTAACGAGGTTCTCAGCTATTCGAGTTTATTGCTTCCTCTCACCTAAACAAACACAACAAGGGAGACAGCCTACATTTATAACTGCTAGCAGGCAGGAGGTGATTGATCTCACCTTATCCAATTCGAAACTTGAGTGGTCAGTCAAAAACTCGAGACTCCTTGCCCAATATTCGTGTTCAGACCACAGATGTATTTTGTTTCAGTGCGGCGAGGAGGCGCAATTACCAATGCGCTCTAGAAACCCCAGAAAAACAAACTGGCAGAAGTTTAGGGGGTGGGGCATTGCGGGCTTTGACGTGACGCCTCCAAGACTTCGGAAAGAACAGGGCATTTAGGTGACTATTGAGAAACCCAACACTGCCTTAACTGAATGTTTTGAGACAGTAAGTTCGATTCGACCGCTGTTTGACCGGACTCCCGTTCCTTGGTGGAATCGAAAACTCCAGGTATTGAGGCGTGAGCCGAGAATACTTCTAAGCCGGGCTCTCAAGACTAATCCTGCTGAGGATACCATCATGATCAGAAGAAGTACAAGAAGCTAATTCAGGAATCGAAAAGAACTTATTTTAGGAAGTTCTGCAGCGGTATTGAATCTCTGAGTGACACGGCGAAATTGGTGAGTCCCTGAAAAGGGACCCAACTGCAAAGCTGGGGTCACTTAATCAGATGGCATATATCCTGTCATGCTGAAGGAAGGCGCAGAGTCCGTGACAGCAGCCTTGAAGAAAATCTTCACTGCACGCCTGGCACTGGCTTATATACCACTCTAAATAAGCCAAAGCGAAAGTCGTGGCTTAAAAAAATCAATGTGGCGTCGAAACGCGTCTTTTTTGATTAAATGGTATTTTTCAATTACAATTTTGATATGCTTACAGCTAGTATTTATAATATTTTCTTATTATACCTATTGCTAATATTTGATTCACCTACAATACAATATTTGGAGAATCAACGAAATACGAATATTGCTTATTCTAAATTTCGTAAATTATTTGCATAAGTGTCGTTGCACTCATTTCTTTACTAATTGTGTCGCTTGCGAAATGCATTAGTGCAATGGCACTTCTTTGGTTGGGTATCGAGTTAGGATGACCAGTCCACTTCAATTGTATTTTCTTTTGGAGTAGAATGGTTGAGTGACGTAACTCGCTCGTGGAAGATGGGTGAAAGCGACTCTTCACCCCTAAGGTTGGGAGAGATGACTACACCAGCCTCAAAAGCATTAGACCTCTTTCACGCTGAAAAGTCTCGAATGGCTAGTGGATTTGCATATGCGTCAGAGTTCGCTGTACGTTCACCCACTCTCTCCATTTCACCAGGCCTATCAAAGCGGAGAATACTGCGCGTCGGCACTGCAAAACCTTGCTGCTAGGAAAGAGCAGGCAATCGATAGGAGAGACTACGCTATGGGCATCTTTTTGGATATAGAGGGGACGTTTGATAATGCCACTTTGGACAGTATGTACAGCTCTGCCAGCAGACATGGTGTGGACCGGGTGCTGGTGAATTGGATTCGTTCAATGCTAATCCAAAGAATCGTCAAGTGCTTGAAAAGTAAAGTCTATGTGAATAAGCCAACAATGATTCCAGAATTGAAAGACAACATTCAGTTTGATATGGCTGAATTCAATGCGATAATGTGGGAGCGAGTGCTTGAAAATTTTAATTCTAGTATGACCGCTTGTTATACATTGCATTAGTGGCGCCAGCAAGAGGAAGCGGGCAACCGCGATAATAGCGCAGACAAATAGCCAAATTTAGCGAAGACCTCAACCACCTGCGCGATCCTTCTGGCAGAAAAATGTGAAACACAGATGGCGCTCCAAGGAGTACGAAAGCGTTGTTCCTAACCAACGACAGGTGGGCATTCCCACTACTTAGGACTGATAGCGGCAGGCTAATCACCTACCATGCCAGAAAGCAAAATAGATTAACGAAACCAACACAAAACTGAGGCTAGACTGCGCCGGGGCCCTATGCTCCCGAGAGGAGTGAACAAGGAAAAAAAATGGGAGCTTGTAGACATAACCATGCTGGACATTTAAGGCCCTCACCTGATTTGTAGTGGTGTTTTCTGGGTATTTCTTTAAATGCGTGTAAAACGGAAACGAAAAAGATTTTTTATATTAATACTAGCATTTCCCAGTGGGCTTCGCACCACCATACATAAAATGTTTTTTTATATCGCAAGAAATTTTTCATATTAAGTTTTCTTTATAGAACTCGTAAAATGTTTAGACAGTTGAATTAGTTGATTTTTTTTATTCAACATACTTTCTAAAGAAGTCACAATAGCCTTTTCTGTACTTTTTTAAAATTTGATTGTGGTGGTCACCTATATACAGGTAAGGTGAAAGAGCCGATAAAAACTTGTAATTAAACTTTGATTCTTTAATTTCCATTTCAATTTTTTACGCTAAATAAATTATGCTAAAATAAATAAAGTTAAAAATGTTTTTCCAGTGCCTTGAATGCTCCAGTTTTTATTATATTTTCGCCCAAAATTAATATTAACATAATACACTTACAACCACAACAGTACAACAGAAACGCTCATAAGCCGCTGTGTATTTCTTATTGTTTTTCCCATACAGGCATTTCGTATGAGAGGAAACCATTACTCACATAAAATATCATAACTCAGGAACGGCTGCACCCCCCTTTTCTGCCATTCGATGGAGTACATATGGCAACGCACCTCCCCAAATACATATAATTTCACAATTAAATCCTTAAGTGCTTTACATTTTTTCCGAAATGGATACTCATGTGGTTCAAACACATCCTAGGGTTATCCAGGTCCACGTTTTGGTCTATATCTCGAGACCCTAGTTACGGAGGGCCATTAAAAATACTCTATACCATAGAATCATCAGCAGCTTCCATTTGCTACCCATATTGTACAAACACATCCTAGGGTTACCCGGGTCCACGTTTTGGATTATATCTCGAGACCCTAGTCACGGAACGGTATGAAAAAATACTATAGAAATCATCAACAGCTACCATTTGCTACCCATATTGTACGAACACATCCTTAAGTTATCGGGGTCCACATTTTGGGCGATATCTCGAGACCCTAGTCACGGAGCGGCATCAAAAATACTGTATACTATAGAATCATCAGCAGCTTCCATTTGCTACCCATATTGTACAAACACATCCTAGGGTTACCCGGGTTCACGTTTTGGATTATATCTCGAGACCCTAGTCACGGAACGGTATGAAAAAATACTATAGAAATCATCAACAGCTACCATTTGCTACCCATATCCTTAAGTTATCGGGGTCCACATTTTGGGCGATATCTCGAGACCCTAGTCACGGAGCGGCATCAAAAATACTGTATACTATAGAATCATCAGCAGCTTCCATTTGCTACCCATATTGTACAAACACATCCTAGGGTTACCCGGGTTCACGTTTTGGATTATATCTCGAGACCCTAGTCACGGAACGGTATGAAAAAATACTATAGAAATCATCAACAGCTACCATTTGCTACCCATATTGTACGAACACATCCTTAAGTTATCGGGATCCACATTTTGGGCGATATCTCGAGACCCTAGTCACGGAGCGGCATCAAACGGTCCACGTTTTAGCCTATTTCTCGAGACCCTGGTATCCGATTCTTAAAATTTTAAAACACAAACCATCTACTGAATAGTTCAAACAAAGCCTAAAAATTTGGTTTTGATAGGTGAGCCCGTTCTTTAGTTATAAGATTACCAAGGAAATGTAACTTCTTTTTATATATATAGATTTTTTTATTTTCGTTTTCAGTATTTTATTTTTTGATCCATTGTTAAAAAGAAAAAAATTTTTGGCCACTCGAGGTTCGTGCAAAAAGTTGTCAACCTTCAAAGGATGGTCTTCCAAAAAACGATAGTTGCTCGTGGCACGAATTCGTGGACTCACAGATGTCTGAAAGCAAAAATACAAAAGGGTTCTGTTCAGTATGAATGTCGTTATCGTGTGAATTACGATTTAAAAAAAAAAAAATCACAAAATGCCGGACGCTTAAAGATGAAAAACCGGTTTTTGAACCTGTTTTTTTTTTTTACTTTAAAGGTCCGAAAAAAATACTAAAGATTTGCTTCCCCAATTATCGTAGTTCATATGATAAAGAAACCAATTCAACGTCATTTAAATTTTATTTGATCAAAATCGGTTTAGTAGAACCGGCTATATCTGCGTCCATTGTCCATGTAAAGACCATTCTTTGAAGGCTGATAACTTTTTGCACGAGCCTCGTATGGCCAAGAAAAAATTTTTATTTTTCAGGAATGGATTAGAAAATAAAACACTCAGAACAAAAATAAAAAATCTTTTTTCCTTTCCGTTTTATATGATTTTAAAGAAACACCAACAAAACACCATTTCAAATGCGATGATGGCCTTAAATTATGTAATTTTCCACATGCAATTGCCATGAACCGTATTTTGAATAAAAAGTAAAAATATTGAGACCTAAAGGAATCTAAATTTTTCCGTGTTTCATTTTAAAACAACATCAAATTCAAAAATAATAGAAATTTGTTGCAACTTGAGTTCAAAGAGTGCCCGCTATTTGTCCAAAAAAAAAATAGTTACATTCAAAGCCTCTGAATAGTTAGGAATGTACGACAGCAGGCAGCAGCTGTTGCCGCAACCGAATCGAAGTATTATCTAACACACTGCAATTGCATTTGAAATTTACAAAATTCACGCATTTGTTGACTGCCATTTGCGATTGAAGATAAAATTACAAAACTAAAAACAATAACTTTTACTTACAACAGCGCCGCCGAAGCGTAGCAAGTGACAAGTTGCATGCGCGCTGCGGCACCACAAAGCATTGACACTGGCATTCTGCTCCATGCCATTTCGCCAAACAGTCATTCATCTCGCCAAGCGCATTAATTCCCCCGCAATCACTTTGTTGTTGTGTTGCTTTCAGCGCACAATACTCGTACAGGCGAGTCGAGTGCCAACTGATTATGTTGCGTAGAAAGTGAATGGGAACAGTGCATACAAATAGTCGTCGCACACTCGTATGCATGTGTGTATATGTGTAAGTGTGTGTGAGCGCTCTTGTACGTACACAGGCAACACTTGTGTGCAACATGGCGCATTTCAGAGCTTGCACGCGCATCGCTGGCGGATACAATTTCACTTAGTGTGCCCTTTGTCTCGATCGCTTTGTTTGCCTGTTTGTTTGCGGGCAAATGTATTTTGTGGCGGCAACCTTGCCACTGAATTGTGGCAGCAAAGTGGTGCACATGTGCTCAGTGGAGACGCTTTTGTATACCCAATACGTAGCTGTCGTGTTGCGCGGCACCAATTCAAATGTGCCATTACATGCGAATGGAAGTGAGCCGCGCTGCGCTTTTGTTGCAATATAAAACCGATTTCCGCCTTTGTTTTGTTTGCGCAGCTTAAATTGTTTTTGAACAATTTTGGAGTGTAAAATTTGGTGTTGATTTTAGAGAAATGTTATATGGTATTTAAATTTTACTCAATTCACACACACACACAGAAAGTATGGAAAAGGATTGAAAACAATTTTTTGTTTGTGTATGTTGCATGTTTTTGTTTTGGTTTTCTAAATCAAAATAAATAATTCAGTAGTTCTAAATATTCATATTTATATTTTTGGGAATAATAATTAAATATTTTCGTAGAGTTCGGGGTTTATTCTTTTAACCCCTTGAGGTGCGCTAATAAAACAATTGCATTAGAGGTGGAAATTTGGCAAATTAGAAAATTTATCAAAATAAGAGAATTGCTATTTTCATTCTGTCAAAGAAGTACCGGCAATTATTCAATAAAACGCAAAATAATTACTTATCATCAAAATTTATTTTGTCGGCTTCAAAATAGGCTCCATTCGAAGCAATACACCAGCGCCAGATGTCTACGATTAGTCCAGTCATCAAAGCACCTTTTAAACGCGCTTGAAGAGATCTTCTTCAGCTCCTTCAGCGAATTCTCCTTAATGGTCTCTATCGACTCAAAGCGGCGTTCGCGGAGTGGCAATTTAAGTTTTGGGAAAAGGAAAAGATCACAGGGGACTAAACCGGTGAATACGGTGGTTGTGCGATTATATTTGTCGAGTTTTTGGTCTACAAAGTGTTCACAATATGAGCCTTGTGAGACGGTGCGTTACCATGGTGCAAGACCCATGAGTTTTCTTTCTACAAATTGGGCCGTTCCCTATGCACATTCTCTCTCAAATAGCGCCATTCAGCCGCCTGGTTGTACGTTGACTATTTTGCATGTCAAACTCATACACCTACGTCTCATCACCTGTTGTGATGTGACGGGTAAATGTTAGGTCCGAATTCACTTGCTCAAGCCTGTCTTCAGCCACCTACTTCCCATGCATGTTTTTAAAGAAATTGAATACTCTTGGAACGAGTCGAACAGCCACGCGCCTCATGCCCAATTGATGGTGTAAAATGTTGCCAACTCATTCGTGAGACACGTCAAGGTCACAAGCTACCTCCCTCAAACTTAAATGATGGTTTCCCAGCACCATTTCCTTGACTTTGTCGACGTTTTCATCCGTTGAAGGCGTTGATGGGCGACCAGATTAGGGCAAATCTTCAACGACTTCTCGGCCCTCTGCGAAAGCCTTATACCACTCGTAGACCCGTGTTTTTGATAAAGCACATTCGCCATAGGCTTTCTGCAACATTTTCAACGATTTGGCTCACGAAACACAAAATTCAAAACAAATTCTTTGTTCGTTAGTTTCATCCATAGTGAAAATCGCAGAGCACCCCTGCGGTGGACTGATATTTTTTTGACAGAGTGTATTAACATTTCTTTCATGTATGGGGATGTAGTCCTTTGGATTTTGAAAATAAATGAACTCACAACTGGTACACACTTTAACAACAGGCAAAATATGTTGTGTGCTTTCCTACGGACTATATTAACATATCGTAATATGTCCGCTTTGCCAAAGTATGCCATTTCCCCAGGCTTTTTGATCGACCGTTGTTCCATTTCGGCCATGTCTGTCTGCTTAGTTCGCATGTTGAGAGGTTTTGTCAACTTGTATTTACCTTTTTGATGGTTTCCCTCTCTATCAGTAGTTTGCAAGTGGCTACAGGCATAGGTATCAGCCGCTTGTCTACTTGGAGGTCGAGCGTTGAACCATTGAACCGGATCGAGCAAGTTCATCTGCCTTGCAGTTTTTTGCTATATTCCTGTGGCCTTGAACCCAAATAAGGTGTATTTTGTAGTATTTTGATACGTCATTTAGAAGTTTAAAAGGATCTATGACTGTTTTGGACGAGTCTGTTTTAGATTCTACCGCTTTTATTGCTGCTTGATTGTCCGAGTCTATGAAGACTTCATTTGTGTGTAATAGTGGGTTTTTTATAGCCGTAAGCTCCTCTTTGATGGCAATGACTTCCTCTTGAAATGCACTGCAATTATCAGGTAGGCGACATGATTTGTTAACCCCAAGTTTATCAGAGTAAGCCGCCCACCTACTTTGTTGTCTAGTTTTGAGCCATCTGTATAGGTGTTTGTATCACTTTCGTTAACACTAAGTCCGCTATCCCATTCTTTTTCAAAGGAAACGCCGTGATGAAGGATTACTTTAAGTTAATATCCTTGGCCTTACAGAAATCCGTTGTACCAGGAATGCAGAGTGCCCTGAATTTCTCTTAATCTGAAAGTTAACCTGGCAGATGCAACGGCTGGCCATCCTTTACACATGTTCCATAGTCTGGTTGGTATATTACTTATCTAAAGCCTTCTTCCTCTGCATTAGCTAGAACCCGAATGAAATGTGTATGAGCTCTACAATATGAGAGGTTAAGATGTCTCTCGGGGCTTCAGAGGTTATTTAGATTCGCAAAAGACGCAGGCTTATTACAAGAAGCCTACTACAAGGGAACGTAGTACCGTATCTAGTACCACTAAAGACCAATAGGTCTGTGTGATGGCTTTCAGCCAGCCAGGTAACCTAATCTATCTAAAGCCGGCCACCATATTAATATAGCATAGGCTTGATTTGATTTTACTCTCGCTACGTAAAGCCAATGTACGATAGAGGGGGAAAGACCTCGACTTAATCCAATTAAGTTTTTACATGGGTGGAGTGATATTCTCGCTCTTTTTACTTTATCTTCCACATTTGACTTCCGTCTGAGTTTTCCGTCTAATATTAGACCTAAGTAGCGGGCTTCATCACTGAATTACAGTGCCGTACCACCTAGCATGGGAGAAGCTATTTCCGGAGTTCTATGTTTCCTGGTAAATAAGATGAATTCAGTTTTATAAGGGTTGCCACTTAGCCCATTTGCTTTCGACCACTCTTCAATTATGTTTAGTAAATCTTGCATGATTACATAAAATGTATTAGGAAATTTCCCTCTTACTACCATCGCAACATCATCCGCATAGTCTACCATATGCGGTCTTCTCTCCTTTAGGTCGTTTAGCCAGAAGTTTATTTCCAACACCCAGAGGAGCGGGGATAGCACTCCGCCATGAGATGCTCCTCTACTCACTCTTTTCCTGATCTTCGAAGTCCCTACGGTAGTAATTACAAATCTGCGCATGAGCATACTTTTGATGAAGTCAACCAGAGCCTCAGAGATCCTGAAATCGGTCAGCGACTTTATTATGGTGTCCGGTAGGGTGTTGTTGAACGCGCCCTCAATATCAAGGAAACCTAGCAGTGCGTATCCCTTGTTATAGATTGACTTTTCAATTTCAGCAACAAGTGAGTTAAGTGCAGTAGATCTACCCTCAACAAAGCTGTGCTTGAGCATAGAAATGCCAGAAGATACATGTTTAGTAGGACTCGCAGACGATATAGCGGCGGTCATACCAGCTCGGGACACTGAGTGCGCTAGAAGGAAGCTGAGCCAAGTTATGATAAGGACGCAAATATGGCTTGAGGACCACGGCCTGGAACTCGCCAAACATAAAACCGAAGTCATCCTTATGACACGTGGTCACATGCCACTCGAGGTCAGCATGCAAATAGGCGATACGTCCTTAGTGACCAAAAAAGTTTTGAAATACTTAGGTATTCTACTTGACTGCAGGCTTACTTTCTGGGCTCAGATGCGGCATGCGGCTACCAAAGGCAAACATCGATGGGCCGACACAGAGCTTATTATAGCGGCCACAAGCTCAATTCTCCTGTACGGCAGCGAAGTATCAGAATTGTGCTAAATCGCAGAGCACTGGGGGCTGTGCAACGAACAGCGGTCCTCAGAGTTGCCTCAGCCTACCGCACTGTCTCAGGGGCAGCGATTTTCGTGATCAGCCGGCAGATACCCGTCGACCTCATGGCCCGGGAACGAATGGATGCGAAGGACTCCAAGAAGAAACACGTCATCACTAGCTTCTCAGAACAGAGATGCCAGACCATGCGGCGGTGGCAAAGCCGATGGGACACTGCACCGAGTGGCAGATGGACGGCGAAACGTATTCCATCAATTGACAAATTGGTCCAAAGGAACTTCGGGGAAGTGAACTACTTCTTAATTCAGTTCCTCTCGCGCCACGGATACATCCGGAGATACCTACACCGCATGGGCAAGGTAATCGATTCCAAGTGCATGTACAGCGAAGCGCTGAACGATGACGCTGAACACAGGTTTTTTAGTTGTAACAGATGGCTTACGGAAAGAATTGCTCTGAGGGAGCAGATTGGCGACATTGCGCCGAGCAATATAATCAGCAAAATGATCGAGCGTGAGGACAGCTGGAACGCGGATAAGAAATACATCGAGAAAGTACCAGGAAAAAAATTTACCTCGACAGAGTGCAACAAAGTGAAGCCGCACAGATACAGATACAAGAAGACGAGCCTATAGCATGAAAGCTGGCTACAAATGTGGTGGACCCAGAGGAGGTTGAATACAATTGGATGCCGTTCTGGGCCCTCCCGAAATAATATAGAAAGCAGTCCCGGGAAGGGTGTTTCCCCAGAAGGAGAGGAAGCATGGTTTTAGTGGCCACACCACACGACGCAGTATACGATGGTCGTTGTAAGAAGCTGTTTTGATATGGCAATATTAGGTCTGAAATTTGGAAGAGCATCAAACTAGGAACAGCTCTTCAAAAAGTTTATAGGACATAATTAAAAAAAATATAATTCGGAATTATCTTCTCGGTTATACGTTCCGGTTGGAGTATGCTTCCAGCCGTAGAGAGTGAGTGGTACCAAGTTACAATGAGCAACCAATTTCTCCTACGTCACAATTCATGTTAGACCCGACCGTATAGAGAAAGATTGATTGATTTCCAATCGGCAACCTGTGGTGCGATTCACTAACACATTTTATCGATATTCGCTTTGTTATCTTTCCTTAACCACAATTTTTACGATTTTGCTATTCAGTAACCCATTTCATTACGAAAATCGACAAGACAAAATCAGCTGTTTGGTTACGATGTCGATTATCGCAATCTAAACGACAATAATTTTGGTGCTGTTAAATCAAACGATAAAGAAGAATTTGTGATTTTAATCAAAACTTTGAAATTATATGATCAAAAAAAGCGCGAGTATGTCCTTTGAGTATTTGGCTTATGATTTATCGCGTGGAGAGGAGGAAGTGAGCCCTCAAATAGTTGATCGAAGTTTGCTCCGGCATGTGGACAATCCTTTCCATTTGGATTCAGGGGAGTTCCAGAAGTTATTCCGTTTAACTCCAGACTCGACTGAGGACGTAGTTTCGCAGCTTGACAGCCATCTTAGAGATTCCAGAATAACAGCGATTTCGACTGAAAAACAGGTAAATTTGGTAACATTCAAGTTAATTCAGTTCTAAATTCTAGCTGCACTGCGATTTTTTGCAACCGGGTGTTATCAACGACCCGTAGGTGAGCAATGGGGAATATCTATGAGCCAGTCGTCCGTTAGCCGTAGCATTCTCGGGTAACAGCTGCAATCAACAGTTCCATGTTTTGCGCAAAGGTGAGATTTCCCATGACCCAAGTGGAGCGGCAAGCGCCAAAAGAAATTTTTGCTTCAGCAACCTCCCCGTTTGTGGGAGGTACCATTGGAGCTATCGATTGCACGCACGTGTCTATTTTGGCCCCGAAACGTCATGAAGAAGCGTATGTCAACCACCGCGGCTACCATTCGCTTAATGTACAAATGGTAACAACATAATTTGTACAGTATTCAAGAATCAGGATTCCCTTTTAATGTGTTACAGATATGTGATCCTACTCTTAAAATTTTAAACGTAAATGCCAAATTTCCGGGAGCACGGCACGATTCATATATTTGGAGTTCCTCTGCGGTGCGAAGGGTTATGCAACGGAATTTTGAAATTGGAAACCATAACATGTTTTTGATTGGTAGGCTTTTTAATCTATTAATAAATATATTTAAACAAAAATAAGGGAATTATAAATCAAAAATTCTCTGCAGGTGATTCCGGGTACCTTTTGGAGCCTTGGCTGATGACTCCTCTAACAAACCAATCGGAAGGTAGTCCAAAATTCTTGTATAATGAGGCATTGTGCAAAGCTCGTAACCCAGTTGAGAGACTTTTTGGCGTTCTTAAGGCAACGTGGCGGTGCTTGTCTCAACAAAGGACACTCTTGTATGATCCAGGATTTACTGGACAAGTAGTTAACGCGTGCTCAGGCGACGGGGCTTCCGAAATCAGGCTTTCATCTTCCACTTCGATACCTATTTGGATTACCTAAAAACTTACACAGCAGTAAGTTACACTTTAAAACATACACTTCATGCAATTTACCTCCTCTAGTGAAATATTTTCAGCTGTTGAATCGTGCCTATTCATATATTCTTCCCCTATAAGAGCAGACACCCGCCTCTCGAATTCCATTAGGGGCTCCTCACTGATAGGCCTGTTTAAAGTTAAAGCTTGTTGCCTTCGCTGATTTCATGCTTTGTTGCTGGTGCGGCTTTTTAAGTCCCGCCATACCTTTTTAGGGAAATAATTAACATCTCTCTACTTTTAAGTAATAACACAATATTTTCTTACCATGTGCCATTGATTGACTGTCTTCACTGCTCCACCTAGACTATTTAACTTTGTTGCTAGCTCGCTCCACTTTTGGTCGCATTCGAACTTACCATGGAGGTTGTGGAACCTAGATCCTGCTAGACCCGGGACTTCCATTAGGTAGTTAAGGATACGATTTAGCTGCTCGGGTGTGGCACGGCTTCTTTTAGTAGCTGTCGATGTCATCCTAAAGCGATATACAAAAAGTATTAATAAAACAATAAATTCAAATAAACAGTTATTTTATTGTACTTACTTTATGCAAATATAATTGGTAAAAAACACTTAAAATAGAATCTAACAGCTTCGCTAGTATGTTTCTTTGTTCTTTTTCTTTGTATTAGTCGCTCATTTTGACATTTAATTTGACAAAGATGCCACTCTCTATCAGTTTGAATAAATAGAAGAAAACAGCTGTTCAGTGTTAGTTAACATAAGTTGGTGAATATCACAATCGACAGTGCAATCGATATATACTGTCGACAAAACAAACAATTGTCGAATCGATAAGAGTTAGTGAATCGCACTACTGATCTCTTCTCCATTTTGTTCCGCATGAGACACGCTTACACATGCAGTATATTTTCCTCATAAGAACTCCCGTTAATGTAAATAAATATTTTTCATATTCATCCACTTTATGTGAATAGTTTTTAGAAAGCACTTTGTAAATTGTTCCTAAGTTTCCGTCACTCTATCAATCTGTCTGTTATCTGCTGTCTGTTGCTTGTCTATACAAATGTCTGTCAACAAAAGCACGCAAAAACATTCCAAATTCGACGCTGATAAGAGCAACAGCGATTTGAAAAATTTGAATATCAATCAAGTTGAACTTTCGCATACTAAACTATTTATGTGGCAGCAACCAAACTACGGCAACCACAGCTACACACCTACGTGTATGTAGTAATTTTATTTACTATTGTAGGGAAGCGCAGCAAAGGCAGACACGCAAACTTGAAGAAACTGCAAGACTTTGGGGTCCTGTGAGACCTGTGTTGCGCCTTCACTCGACACCAACAGCAACGACAACGACAAGGAATTTATCAACTTTTCTTCTAATTACATCCGTTGCAACATTACGAGCGCATGTGCGCATATTGCAACTAACGTGCCATGACTTACATACCTATGATAACAGGAACATCGGGAAAATAATAGCAGCAACAACAACAACACCTGAAGTAACCACAAACTAGGAAATATGTAAATGAGTGCGGAACACTTTAAGGGCAGGTGTGACCGTACTGTGGTTGAGAGCTGATAAAAATTTAATGTATTTTAATTTGAATACCGAAATCTAATTTCTTTCTCGAAGTTTTCCTAAGCAATTCCGATTAAAAAGTTTGAAATTTTGGTAAATTTTGTATACAGCTTTGCTTTGCACAGAATTTGAAACATGGTTTTAAAAGATCTACTCAGAAAATAACATTGAGCCCAACACAATAGCCCTCTCCAAATACCACTAAAGCACGGTTTTGATACCATTTTGAGACCTCCATTTATGTTGGCGCTGTGACCTTAATCGTCTAGCTGCCAAACCGGGACATTTACAGAGAAAGTGCTCAAAAGTCTCGTTCTCTGAAAGGTTCTGCACCAGCTTCTGCAATGTGGGTTAAACGGTAAACCTAGCTTTTCCGTTTGTGTGCCGATTGCCCAATGACAGGAATTTGGAAATTAAATAGCGTGGAGTCCCCGGACTTTTTGAGTCCTCCGTTTAATGTATTGGGGCCAAAGGGTTATCAAAATAGCACAAGAAGAAATGGAGCTAAATCTTTACTGTGCTTTTCTGAGAAAAAGTTGTGCATTTCTCCTTTTAAAACAGTCCAGAGGATGCCGATGATCGGGCAAGAGGTCTTTGTGACCAATTCAGTTCCTTTCCTGGCAAGCTCATCAGCAATTTCATTTCCCTTTATGTTCCTGCGTCCTGGAACCCAGATCAGATAATTGTTATCTGCACACCTAAGACATTTTCATCTCCTCCTTACAGAAGTTGACCAGTTTGGATCTGCACCAAGGCGTCATCACAGCTTTCAGCGCAGCTTGACTATCGGAAAAAAGGTTTATATCTCCCTCGTTCCCACGTTTCCTAATCAGTTTGCTTGCCTGCAGGATCCCAAAGACATCTGTCTGAAAAACACTAGCAGTATTCGGCAATTTTAAGGAAATAGATAGAAATAAATTTTAGAAAAAGTCCCTGCTCCGACTCCCGATTTCACCTTTGTGCCATCAGCGAAGACATAGGTAGCAGCTTCAGTGCATATTTTCCCCCCAACTCCAATTCTGCCTACTTGGGAAGATCGCCCTGGCACGACCCTCGAGCTACAGTTTGCGGTTAGAGAGATCTGTCCGAAGTTTAGAGAAATACGGCGTTAACTGCCTAAACGTGCTACCATGTCCCTTACCGAAATCTAATGTGCTATAAAACTGCTCGTTGGAAATTTTTCTAAAACGTTCCGATTAAAAAAATTTGAAATTTTGGTAATTTTTATTTTTGAATTTGCACAAAGTTTGAAACCTGGATTTACACTGGTTTTTGGATTCACATGGCTTTAAAAGAGTTACTCGAAGTCGGTTAAATCGGAAAACCGGCAAATGAAACTTTATAAAAGTAGACAGTATAAATAGCATTGAGCCCGACACCGGTCTGCAGGGTCAAAATCCTCTCACATTAGCAGAAAAATAGTAGAAGTTGTCTGAACAAAAAGCTTATTAAGTAAGCCGAATAAGTTGTAACAGAAAATCAATCTCATAAATTGGCGAAACAAAGCAGAAATAGCCTTACCACCTTGAGTGAAAACCATAAAATTATCTTAATCTGGGTCCCGGGACATCGAAACATTGAAGCAAACGAAAAAGCGGACGAACTGGCAAGAGGTGATCTGCCATGAATAACAGTCCTGCAGAATCGGTATTCACACCATTAGGTGCAGTCAGGGGTATAATTTCCCTAAAATACCTCCGAATCGCGGATTGTAAATGGAGAGACTAGGCGAAATGCAAAATCATCAGAACATTATGGCCCACCTACAACCCAACCAACAAACGACAATACTGACAAATATGAAGCGATGGGACGTCTGCAGACTCACGGTGATGATAACTGGCTTCTGGACTATCGAGAAACAAGCAGCCAAAATGGGCAATACACATCGTCACAGCTGTAAAGAACCGGAGAAAAAGGAAACGCTTTTCAATTTCCTCTTTGAATACCCTGCCCTATGAAAGGACAGAATGTCAACCCTTGGCAAACCATTGTCCCACAGTCTCAAGCAACTATCTGGCATAAACGTCCATGCCATAGTAAGGTTCTTAAGCCGCAGAGTAAGTAACCATTAAGTAAATTGATAGCGAGGTTGTGGCAATAAAATGGTGAGGAAGCCCTAGCTGTATCGGGGATAAATCACCACTTCAACCAATCAACCAACAACCGCAGGATTTCACTTCCCCACACAATTTACAAATTACCTGCGAAAATTGTCAACAAAAGATTTATTAAGGCTATTGGTTTCAGACCACAAATCGACGACAGACCAAATATTCTCTCTGATACAGTCAACGGAAAACGAGTAATTGACTTTAAACGAGTGTTTGACCACAGAAATGGCGCAAGGACGGAATGATTACTTACTATACCCGTAATATTTGAGCGATGTGGGATTCCACAATAATTCCACAATTAAAGGGTGATGATGGCTTTACGCAATACAAAATCAAACGTTTTGATACAAACCAATAGATCAAATTCTTTTGCAATCCACTTACCAGGAGTTTCCAAGATCTAGCTGATTTAGAATCTATCGTCAAAACTGCAAAATTCAAACGACTCGTCAGGGTTTTTAAGGCAAGGCGAAAGTAAAAGGTTTAAGGTGGAAGCAAGAGTGTTCCACATTCAATCTTTTACTTGAAGTAACTAATGCGAAAAGAAACAGAACAACTCAAATGTACGCGTATGCGAGCGATCTTGCGATAATCAGCAGAAAAATTAACGCTCTATGAAATATTTTTTTTTGATATAAATAGAAAAGGTTACCGTTAAATTGGAGTAAAAATTAACAAGAAAAAAATGAAATGTATGTTGTTGTCCAGAAAAGATCAAACAGTACCCGGCGCAATCAAAACCGAAATTGAGGCGGTGAAAACTTTTATATATTTGGGATTTAAACTAGCTTATGACAACCCAATGGACATCACAATTGGCAAAAAAATACAAGCAGCCAATAGAGCATACTTCTCACTTTCACAACTCTTCAAATCAAAGCTGCTTAAGAGGCCGCACTTCAACCAGATCTGAAGCCAGAACAGGGAGTATTTCATCTTTAGCGTGCACATCAACCAGAGCTGAAACGAGTATTTCATATTAAGCACTCTTGCATTGATCCCATAAACAGCCTCGAGTCATTGTCGAACAATCCGTTGAATGGAGGTCTGCATCTCATGTCATTTTCATCGAGATATATATCATTATAATTCGATATATTGCATCGCGGACCTATTTATAATGCTCTTGAAGGTAAGGAGGACCCAAGTAAACTGATCCAGCTCGTTGAGACACTTTACGGTGGACAGGAAGCCGGTCAGGATGCATGATCAGCTCTTAGGTGATAAGATAAAGGTCTTATCAGGCGTATAACAAGGTTACATGCTACATCATTGCTTTTTAACATCGTTTTGAACATCATTTCGAAGAAGTCACGAAAGTGGGAGTGGGATTTGCTGGGGCCTGCAGGGCCAACTTGCTGACCTCGACTATGCGAACGATATTTGCCTACGATCGCTTACTTTTTCTGACTTGGCAATACAACTCCACTCGGTAGAGGAAACCACCACTAAAGTTGGGCTGGTTTTCAACATCTCTAAAACCAAAGTTACGCGAACTAACACATAAAATATGCGTCGGTTCCGAATCGATGGTGCCCAAAACTAACTGCCCCACAGTCTCGGTCTCCCAAAATGCACGGAAAAGCAACAACTTGACGGTAAGAGGAACTATAAACGGTCGATCCCAGGTGCTTCCTCTGGATACCCTCTATTATTCGGTCAGACTTGGTGAACCCTAATGTGGAACCATTGATTGGTTAAAAATTTTAAACAGCTACAGGAGAGGGAGCAACGATTTCGAGAAAGGTAGTTTGCGAAGTCGTTCTTGGAGTCTTACCAGTAGCTCACATTTTTAATGACTGAAATCACGGATGAAGTAATAATTGGTGCGGATTTCATGCTGATGTACGCGTTTATCTAAGATTTGGGTAAAAAGGCTCTGTCGTATCAAAACGTGGAGATACCTTTGAGCTCCGGTATAAGGAGTGGCTTGCATGAAGTAAGAGGGCTATAGAGGATATAAGCTAAGAAATTGCTGGAGAAATACCGCTACATTTTCAGCGGTGATTATGGAAAGTTTGGAAGAACATCTAATAGACACAGGAGATGGAAAGCCAATTCGCCAAGTTCCTCGTCGAGTTCCACTAGCAAAGCGCTAGGAAACAAATAAGATAATTCAATATATGCAGCAAAGTGGAGTAGTTTAGCCATCGGTTAGATGATAGATAGCGGATAGATGATTCTCTCGCCACTTTATTCGGTGCGAAATGATTGTCCACGCTGGATTTAGTGGTTAGTGGCAGGCGGACATTGAGGATTGCGATCGTGTGAAGACAGCCTTCAGCATAGGAGATGGATTGTGGAAGTACCTACAATATTTTCTCTATCTGGGCAATTTCAACTCGGTATCAGGTGGCTAGAGGGAACATACAAATCCCATTAGTTCTGGCAACATTTGGTTCCATACGTCCAGTCTGAAAAGCATCACACGTTTCGCAACGTACAAGGCTGAGGATCCTTTATTCAAAGTCAGATCATCTTTACTCTATGCCACTGCAAGTTTTCATTAATCTCGATATCTTCGCAAAATTCTAAAAAATTTCTGTCCATATCTCGAATGCTGATCTGCGGAGGGCAACTCAGAAAACCTCAATACTCCTTAAGATTAGCAGAGGAGAATGGGGTTGGATTGGTCACGTCCTTCATAGGCTTACTCTTGTACTATTGAGTGGAGTCCCTAAGGCAGCTTTCGATGAAGAAGGACATCGATCACCTGGAGACGTTTGTTGGATTTGGAAACGCGCGCCATGGATTTAACCTGGAATGAAGCTAAGAAACTGGTGCAGTAAAGATCTGATTGGAAAGAATTTATTGTGGCCCTTTATTCCTCACTCAAACCATACATATTTTCCCATTATTCCAACAAGGAACATAGAGCCTGGAACCATAGGAAATTATAGAGAATAATTAAGGACCGTGGAAAATTACGATGAAGAAATTTATAGTTCAACCAGTTTTGTATTACTGGTTGTTTGATTCAGACAAAGCCAAACTACAAATATTTGAAAAAAACATATTGTGAAAAATCAATCTTGAAAGCAGTCAAAGAGAACAACAGTGAATGGCGAATGAAATCACCAACTGGATTAACTAATAAAAGGGGAAAGTGTGGTGCACTTTAGCAAAGCCCTAAGAATCAGATGGCTATGTCATTTAATCAGAATGGACCCAACGAGAGCTCAGCGGAAAAAACTAGATTTGTTATTTGATATTATTTTTGATAATTTTTTTTCAATATCGTTGAATATTTTCTACTAAAAACAAAAATATTGAGCACTTGCTAAGTAGGGGAAAACGGACAAGACCGCTAGCACAAAAAAAAAAACAAAGCTTCTAAAATCAATGCGATTTTTAGGAAAAATTGAAACCGAAATTTTATTAGTTGCGCAACTAAGTTCCCGCTGTTTGTCAATAGTTGCCGCCAGCAGCGTGTGCTAATCGATTCTAACATAACCTAAACGTCATAAACCAAGCTTAGACATATGGCTAACAAACTGTTTTGACACATTTGTGATTTTGTTTTTGTATCAGATACTTCTGGTTTTGTGAAAATGTCTGATTTTGTGCCGAATAATCGTCATTTGCGGGAAGTGTTGAGTTTCCTCCTTCATTCGAAAAAAACAGAGCCTGAAGGGCATCGAGAGTTACAAAAAGTTTATGGAGATGCTGCTTTAAGTGAAACAACGTCGCAAGTTTGGTTCCGTCGCTTCAAACACGGTGATTTTAATGTAGACGACCGTCCGCGTGAAGAAATGCCAAAAACCTTCAAAGACGCTGAATTGGAGGATCCGTCTCAATGAGGACCCGTGTCAAACGCAAGAAGAGCTTGCTACAGTATTAGGAGTTACCCGCCAATCTATTTCCAAGCGATTGCATGCTTTGACAATGATTCAGAAACAGTGGACTTGGGTTCATTCTGAGTTAAAACCAAGAGATGTTGAGCGTCGTTTTTTCCCCTGTGAAAAACTGCTCCAGCGGCAAAAAAGGAAGGTTTTTCTTCATCACATCGTGACGGGTGATGACAAATTGATTCATTACAGCAATCCAAAGAAAAGAAAGTCATGAGGACTGCCCGGTCATGCTTCTACGTCGTCGCCTCGGTCGAATATTCACACTGCGAAGGGTATGCTATGTATTTGGTGGGACCAAGTTGGTGTTATTTATTATGAACTGCTAAAACCAAGCGAAACCATCACTGGGGATCGGTATCGACTTCAATTGATGCGAGTGAGGCGATTGAGTCAAGCACTGCGCGAGAAGCGGCCGCAATACGCCGAGAGGCATGTAAAAGTGATTCTACAGCATGACAACGCTCGGCCTCACGTTGCCAAACCCACTAAAACCTACCTGGAAACACTGAAATGCGAAGTCCTACACCACCCGCATATTCTCCAGATCTCCAGATATTGCGCCGTCCGATTATCACCTGTTCCGATCAATGGGACCATGTGCCATGTAGCTGACCAGCAGTTCTATTCATATGAAGACATAAAAAAATGGCTTGATCCGTGGATAGCCTCAAAAGATGAACAGTTTTACCGCGACGGTATACGAGATCTACCAGAAAGATGGGAAAAAGTGGTAGCCAGCAATGGGAAATACTTTCAATGAGTCACTTGAAACCATTTTTGGTGAATAAAGTGGTGTTTTCATCAAAAAACAGCGAGAACTTGATTGCGCACCTAATATAATATGATTCGAGGACGGGCAATAGCCATTGCTATTGTGAGCAACATATTAAAATTTCAGACGATTCGGTTGAATAGTTTGTGGCCGAAAAAAGCCGAGATAAATGAATTTAAAATTTGAGGTACAGGAGCACGCGGACCGCTCTCTACCTGGTTAATGAGCTGTAGAAGCTATAATATTGGGAATTTCCGCATGAAAATTTCAGGGTATGTTTTTAAGATAATATGTTTTCGAAATATCGAAAAAACAAACCAACGTTTTTTGGAAATTTCTAGACCACCGGGTCACCTTAAATAGAGAAAATCGACAAGGCTGCTAGCAAAATAAAATCAACGCGATTTTTAGGACAAATTGAAACTGAAATTTTATTATACTAAAATTTAATAGGCTAAAATGGTACATAATTTCAATTTTTCTAAAGATTCTGAAAATGTTGAAAAGTTTTCGAGCTTTTTTTTCAATTTGCAAAAACTTTAAGACTTGAATTTATATGGTTTTTTAAGAAGAATGTGCCATTTTTTTATTAAAAAATCATAAAAATTACACAAAAATTGTCTACAATGTCCATTATTTAACGAATTATGGATATAAAAATCTTAAAAAAAATAATTCTCACAATTCCCCGATCATACGCCATTTACTGTTCGACGTCGACAAAATGCTTTTACTTAGTTTTTCTTTAATATTTTCTTCTTCTTTTTCTTTTTTGTTGACACCATACAGTCTTGCTTCTAACGAACTGCACCAAACCGGTGGCGGCTGCCATTATTCACGCTTAAAAAGTGCAATAAAAGTGTATTTTATTTATCGTTACGCCGCAAGCTTCCTGCTATTTCACTTGACGACGCTCGTCTGAGCAAGCGAACAATCGCTTCCTGCGCAGCGCATTTACGGTAAGCATGATTTAGAAGACTTTCACAATAACAAAAGCAACAATGTGTGTGCGCTTATATGTGGAATATTGCGAACCCCGAAAGCTACTCGTACTAGTCTATGCTGAGTTCACTTGAAGTGGCGCTGTGGCAGATGACGGCGCGTCGCGGTTGTAATGCTAAGTGTTGCATAAACAGGCGGTAACTGTTAGGTGACGACACCACCAGCAACAACACTAATAACAAAGGTGTTTTTAGAGAGACAATAAAAATGAAGAAAAAAAAATTAGTATCGCAAGGAGTTACAATTTCTCGCTATCTACACTCAACACTTCGGGATGATTCAATGCGAGTGGGAAAATACAGGCGCGAGGACATCATAATTACTCTGCAGGGAAGTGCGAAATAGCGCTACTAAGCTTTCTGGTTCAGAACTAATATTATAAAGACGACTGCGAATCACTTAAGGGGTTGGGTCACTGCAGCGTTGGCAAGAAGCATTTAAGTGTTTATGCTTTAATATTTTTAGCGGTTTAATTAATAAACTTTTATATCATAAATTATGAAAAAATGTTAGTTATTCAACTTGTCGCAAGTTAAATTTTTCCTAAATTATAACTGCACCTTCTGCACTTACTTCCTGTGGATCTGCAAGTTAAGTCCATTTCTGCTCGGAGCACTATTAGGTTGAAGGAGCTTGGCCTCTGGAGAAAATTTTCTGTAGGACATAGTAGCATCTTGAAGCAGATCTCTCCTTCCTTCTCTGTTCTTTGCACTGATCTCTCCATCCGCAAACGGTGATTTGAGGGTTGTGCTAGGGCTATATTTTCGAGCAGGCAAGACTGGAAGGAGGGGAGAGTTGGCACGGATATAGGTACCTCTGTTTTCACTAACGGATCCAAGATGGAATCTGGAGTGGGAGTGGGGTTTTTTTCTAAATCAGCCAGCGATTTCGGTCTCCTTTAAACTGCTGGAAACGAGCAGCGATTTTCAAGCAGAGGTCTTCGCGATCCTGCAGTCATGCAAAATGCTTCGGGATCGCTGTTGGGAGGAAGACATTACTATTTTTTCCGATAGCCAAGCTGCGATCAAGGCCCTGTCGTCGCCGTATTGCAGCTCTCATCTGGCGAACTCCTGTAAGGAGGAACTCAAACATCTCAATCGAGCAGGAAACATCTCCCTTATCTGTGTTTCCGGGTACCGGAATATAGAGGGAAATGAAATTGCCGATGAGCTTGCCAGGAAAGGGTCGACAGAACCGGTTTCAGCTGTCCCCTCTCAGACATCGGTGTCCCCTTGGCCGTCGTTAAAGGCAAACTTTCAAAAAAAAAAGCGCAAGACAGATGGAGGTTTGTCTCATCGTGTGCTATTTCGAGAACTTAGAGTGATGGGAATCACCGCCATTCAATTTCCAAACTCATTGCGGTGTTCACTGGTCACTGGGTGATCGGTACTCATGCGGAGAAGCTTAGAATTCCGTACATCCCCTATGGTAGAAGCTGTGGGGATCTTACAGAGAAAGTGACTGTTGAACATGTTTTCTGCAAATGTCCAGCTCAGGCGGCTAGGCGCTTGAGATTCCTTAGCGTGCCCTTTGGAGATGACTTGAAGAAATTCTCCAGCCTAGATCCCTTTTCTCTCCTCCACTACATAAACAGCACTGGATGGCTGTAGAAGGTTTTCTCTTCCTAATAATTTCTCCTTTGCACAGGTAATGAATGGTCCACATTATGGTATCAAAACGGCACGTAAGTGCTACTTGAAGTGTGCCTGTGGCACTCTTGCCATTTTACCTACATATCTACTATAAATTGATTGTTGATAGTTGTGGCATACAGGTACAATAGTAAAGCTGTTAAGATAATAAGAAACCCTAACTCTTTAGTGTGAGCAAACTTCCGCATGTGGTTGAAATCAATTTTTTCACACATGAGTTGACCACTTTAACATCGATGCCAGAAAACGTTAATGATATAGAAAAGTCTCGCGGGCTACGGATAGTGTGAATTGTGAACAATGAAGTCTAACCGCGAAAACTTTTTCACCTCGCTCAGCTGGACAGCAGAGAAGTTCTTAACCCTAGAATCGTAATATACGTAAATTTTACGTGTATGTCGCAAAAAAAAGTCAGTTACACTTTACCTTTTGGCGCTATCGCTACGACCTCTTGGCAGTGCTTCCTTTGTTTTATTGTTGCATTAACAAGTGAATCATAAATCAGTTGTTACTTCGCGTTTAGCTATAATCGTTCTTTAAAAAAAGTGTGCACGTAAATTTTACGTGGTCTTAGCATTAACGTATACATTTTTGTACGTAAGTTTTACGTGGTCTTGTTATTAGCGTATAAATATTTGTAAATGAAATTTGTGTTCCGTGCGGTTTTCAGGAGAAATAAAAGAAAATAATGGAAAACTCAAGCCGTTGCCTTGCGGATACAGAAATAGAAGCCCTCCTGGACAGTATTGACAGCGATGTAAGCTTTACTGAGGACAACCTTGAAGAGGAAGTTGATTTTGACAGTGACGATAGCTTGGAGGATCCAGACTACTCTCCTGAATTCCAGGAAAATACTTTTGAAGAGGAACTGATGGAAGCCGTGAAGTCCGTTCAAAATATGGCATCTGAAAAAAATAAAGGTCCCTCGGCAAAAAACCAGAAGTCAGCACCAACTGTGCACCTACAACTAAATGACATTGAAGATGTATCCAGTTCTAATCCACTTTTGGTAAGGAATGGTCATGTTTGGAGTAGCAATCCAATGTATCGTAGTAGCGGAAGAACAATGGCTATGAATGTTGTTTATATTTGACCAGGTAAATATTATTAAAAGCGGATGTTTTTAAACAGTGTTATTAAAATAAAACATAAACTAGGTCCATATCCATTTTTTTATAATTCACTTTAAGAAACATAAAACTTTGTATTTTCAATAAATAAAATCAAAACAGAACATATATAAATATAAGTTTTTGTTGAACATTTATTTTAAATTTTTGTGTTGTACGTAAAATTTACGTATATTAGCATTAACGTAGGGTAAAACTATCTTACGATTCTAGGGTTAACAGAGTTGATTACATTCTGTCTAGTACATTCGCTCTGCATTCACTTCATACCTCTACATGCGTATGTTTCCAAAGTTAAATTTCTAACCTAGCGACAATAAAACCAAATACATTCATAGGCGCTAAAATTCTAAGCCTAGCGACTGACTACAAGAACAAAATACATTCATAGGCGCATGCGTAGCGGCCATAATTCTTTTAATCGTTAAACCGTTTCAAATATTGTACAACACAACAAAAACAATTTCATTCATAATTTCAGGAGCTCATATTTTTAAGAGCAAAGTACTTTCATTCATAAAACGAGCCACCTTTTTGCCAACGTTGACAAAATTATGTATCTAAGATTGAGCACATCCCTGACGCCGATTCGAAAATAGTCAACACTGGAATATTTCTTAGCCAACATTTGGTTAATCGTATATTTTTGTCATGTCGAATGGCCGCGGTTCTCGATATAAGTGTGGAAATATGTCTTCTAGAAGCTCGACAGCCGCAGCTGTTCTGCGTCACGGACACTTCTAAGGAAAATTTCGAAGCCCTACTGAAAGAGGAGTGCGACTTATTTGGATGTTGCTGTTCATACATTCAGCTTTTGGATGAAGGCCAAAGTGCCAAATATTTAATATTGTGTTTTAATGATAAAGGTAAGTAATAATAGTAAAATAAATAGTAAAAAAAAGGAAAATTTTTACTAAACTAATGGCAGCCATATCTGAATTTTTTTCTATATTAAAGTTTGCTAGTCCCCTTTCATTGAATTACCGTATGCAATTTTGTATTTATTAAAATATTTAGATAGCTGGCAATTCTACTTAAAATTAAATGGCAACTCTACTCTAAATTAAAGCTTCTGAAAACAGTTTCATTTCAAGCTGGTATTGAAATATGCCATTTAACATACTCTTTTTAACTGACCTTAATTTTGTAGATAAGTGGCAACGCTATTCAAAACTATATCTAAATTAAAGCTCTTCGAAATGGTCGCACTTGAATTGAACACTGATATATTTATAATATTTACCACGCTATATTTAACTGATCTTAATTTTACAGATAGATGGCAGCCTTGATGTCTTAATTGCACAGTTACGTCTAAATTAAAGCCTTGAGAAATTAGAAGTTAGATATCGAGCTAGTATTAAAATATGTAGTTTAATATACCGTGTCTAACTGATTTTAGTGTTTTAAACAGGTGGCAACCATTATCGAAATTATGTGCAAATTAAAGCTTTTGAAAACAATACTGTTTGAAACTAATACTGAAATAAATTTCCTTCCTTACCATATTTCATTTATTATAATTTTGTTTATAAATAAGTGGCAGCTCTCTTCCAAGTTTTGTCAAAATTAGAGTTTTTCGGAATATTTTCATTTAAAACTGGTATTAAATATGATATTTGCCATAGTCAATTTCACTGATATTTATTTTGTAGATAGGTGGCAGTCCTATTCCAAATTACATCTTAACTAAGGCTTTTGAAAACAGTTTCGTTTAAACCTAATACTGAAATAAATTATTTACAGAACCATACTTAATTTAATATAATTTTGTTTATCAGTAGGTGGCAACCCTTTTCAAAGCATTTAATTTAATTGGTTTAATTTGAGTCTAACACTAAAATATAAATAGTATTTACCATATTGTATTTAAATGATACTGAAATTGTAAAAATGTGGCAACTCTACGAAAAACTATGTATAAATTAAAGCTTGTAGAAAGAGCTTTATTTGAATGTTACACTGAATTATGTAAGTATTATTCATCACCCTATAATTAAATGATTTTAATTTGATAGATAGGTGGCAACTCTTTTCAAAATTGTGTTGAAACTATAGCCTTTAACAATACTTTGATTTGAGTCTAACACTAAAATATAGTGTTTACCAAATTGTATTTAAATGATGCTGAATTTGTAGATAGGTGGCAACTCTATTCGAAATTATGCGCAAATTCAAGCTTTTAGAAAGAACTTCACTTGAATCTAACACTGAAATACATTATTCACCATACTATTCTTAAATAATTTTATTTTGGTAGATAGGTGGCAACTCTATTCAAAATTATGTCGCAATCAAAGCCTTAACAAAAAAAGTTTGTTTTGAGTCTAACACTGAAATATGGTATTTACCATAGTATAGCCACCTATAAAATATTATGCCTAAATTTAAGCCTTTAGAAAAAGTTTAATTTGAATCTAATTTAGAAATAATTTATTTACTATACCCTAATTAATTTATTACGACTTTGTAGATATGTGGTAACAGCTTCAATTGACGCCAATATTGAAATATAATATTTTACTTTCCATACTAAATTTATATGATTTTAAATTTGGGTTAACGAATTATGAACGACCTGCCTTTTGATATCCATATTGTTTTATTTTTGTAAACTAATAGCGGTCGTCCCTCGACAGGCAATAGCAAACCCCTAAAAAAGGTATCCTTAAACATCCTTCAAATTTCTTGGTGAATTATTTTGAAAATTAAGCAATTAGCAAATAACAAAATACCTCAAAAATATAACTAATTGCATTTTGAAATAAAGTATTCGCAATGGCTACCTTTGTTAATGTTTTCGCCTTTGAAACTTTAATGCCGTTTAAAATGAAAAACTGAGTAACCTGACTGAGCAACTGCATAAAATCTAGAGTTCCTTATGCCTATACAATTCCTTACTTAGTAACAAGCAAAAGTTAATTTTTGTTGCATGGTGCAACCATTTTAGCTTCATCCGTTGTGAGTGTGTATTCATATAGCACGCTCAGGAAGATTTTAACATAAAAGATTTCGCCTAGACTGTGGCTGCATGCAGCTGATCTGAGATTATAACTGCGGCTATATTCAGAAACGCATTATAATGCACAGTACTTGCAGCGCTGGCAGCACTGTCAATGTGACAATTCATGCAACTGATAGATTTGTTGAAAAATTGCAAATAGATTTGTTGCATTTATGAACGCGCTGTGCAGTAAAATGGAATTGTTACTAAGTTTGGTCATGGACGATGTATGTGAGGAAAAAACCGATAGTCTTTTATTAAATTTAAGAAAAAAAAAACCGTGTAAAGCTTAAAAGAAGGACATATCTTGTCAAAAGTTTAATATCAAAACGGAAAATACCCAAAAATAAGTCTTTTTTTTGAAACAATAAAATCGTTTCCCGAGGATATATTTTATTCTCATTTTCGAATGAATTGGTCCACTTTTGAGGTAAGTTTTTGATATCCAGTTGCATTAGTATTTTTAATCTAACGTTTTATGAAGTATTTGAAAGCAGCTTTTATTCTTTCTTTCTCCAAAGCAAGTTTTTCTCTCTTCACAGCCAAGACTTCATCATGCCGGGCCTGTTCTTTTATCGCCTCATCTTCTATTTGCAGTTTTTCGAGACTGTGCGGTTGTACGACTTGAAGTTTGTGGAAAATTTGATGGCTCAACATCATTAGGTTCCGTTAATATCGACATCGGCAGCTCAACTCAGCTTTGGAAATTTTAAGTGGGCACATTGATTGAGTGCCTGGTACCATACACCTCATCAAAGTCTTCGTAGTGAAGCCATGATGTTGATTCTCTACCGGATGTATTGTTTCTTTTTTTATTCGCTTATATGTGATGAGTAAATTAGAAAATTTTCGCTGGGCGATGTTTCTACCTATTTTTAAATCTTTATTTACTTTTTTTACTTCATCTACGACCTTAGCCCAGAGCACGCTCTTTTTCCTCCTTCCCGACGTGAACTCGTTCTCCATGCTCAGTCGGACTCTGAGCAGTAATTTTATCTCCGATGTACTAAAGTAATCACTAAAACCAAGAAAAGTATAATAAAATAAAGTTTAAATATCGTATTTTTCATCAATTTTTGTATTAAAAGCTAAAATAAATAATTAAATACCCACTTTTCCTCAGACATTGTACTAGCGTATTTATTGGCAGTGTGAAAATTTTTGCTGCAAATAATGCACGACTTTTGATACAAAAATGACGCTTAAGAACGCGTTGCATTTGCAGTACTGCCATATTTGCATTTTTGAACGCACTGCTCACTTTGCAATGGTATGTTGCGCATTATAATGCATTGTTGAACATACCCTGTGGTTGAAGTAGAGGCTTGTTGTTGCTAGGTACCCCAATATTTAGGAGCATTCTTGAGATGCATTGTAATATTCTCGCCGCTTTTTGGTTTCCAAATTTTAGTTTGTAAAAATTCCGGCCAGATATTTGAGCTGATGTGAGGACTTTACTAAGAATAATGGCTACCATTAATAAATGAGATCACATGAGAATCGTAAGATTGTTGCTTACGGCTATCAAGTCTGAAATGCACACAACTCTCTACTCACACGTGATGATTTCATTAAAATAAATAAAAATAAGTAATTGCTGCGTATACTTCTGTTAAGTGTCTGGTCGAGCTCCACTTCTTATTTGTGGTGTACCTCTTGGTGTTGCTCCACAAATGGAGGAGCCTACAGTTTTAAGCCGACTCCGAACGGCAAATGTTCTTGCATGACACAAATACACTCGGAGGCTTGCCATTGCCTGCTAGGGGCGACCGCTATTGGAAAAAAAATGTCTATAATTTTGCTGTTTCATGCTTCAAGATTCGAACCTATACACTCCCAAATGGCTACGGTAGTTTCATTAATTGTGGAATCACCGTACCCAGCTCTAATTACTTTCATTCATAACCAAACGCGACCACTTGCGGCCATTCGCGACTAATTTGATACATTTTGAAAACTCCAAATTTATCAGAATAAGCAATGACGCTCTTGAAGTACGCCGCAAAAATTCAAAGCTCTCTAGTGGCCAGCGCATAACGTCTACTTTCTTAAAGCTTACAGGTTTTACTCATAACTGCATACAGAATGCGTGAGGCTATGATTACCTTAACACGCGCGCGTGGGTGCGTGTATGCACGACCATCGCATCAGCTCATCCATCATCTCGCATTACAGAGAGTTGCAAAAGTTTATGAAAACTTTACACTTGATTCTGTTTGAAAATGGCTTAAGCACATTTTAACAATTGCAGCCAAAGTCAACAACAACAGCAACAGCAGCAGCAGCAGCAGTAGCTGCCAACAACAGTAACGACTTCTGCATAAAAGCCCACCACTACAACTATGCGCAACTATCAGAATGCACTATGAAACGTGAATAGCGGCGCATAAACGCGCTTTAGTAGCGCATAAAGTATTTCCTACTCCGACAGCGCCAGCGCCAGCGCCACAAAAGCAGTGAAGTTTTGTAAAACGAGAAAAGTGGAAAAGAGGTAAAAGGGTAGTGGGCGCGTGTAAGCGCGAAGAGTAAAGCCAACAATCGCGCAAAAGGTGTAAGGAAAGCGCAAACTGTGGCGCAGTTAGGCTTCGCTGAATTTTAAATCCTTTCAACAACTTTTGACGAACACCCACGGACGCACACACACACAGCCATTCCCAGAGCCCAGCAACGCACACAACTACGCACTGACTTTGTAAGTGTTGCTGTTGAAAATTTTGCGGTGTTGAAAACTTGCATTAATGCGCCACTTGCTGGTTACCATTACCGCGCGCTTCGCTCGCCTTTTTCTCTATTTATATTTTTTCGTTTACTTTTGGCTATTTAAATCTTTTTTTAATGATTTTTTTAGTTTTGTTTGCTGTTTTTTTTTTATTCTTGTAAGTCATCGCCTAAGTGTAAATGGCGCGCGAATTTTATATGCTGAGCGCTCGCAGTGTGCGGTAGAGGCAATAAATTGATGCTTTATAGCAGCTTTGAATAGTGCAGCGCCACATGCACACACACACACACACATGTATGCGAAAGCAGACACACACACGCATAGAAAATGATTCACACTTACGTGCACTCAAAAGATAGAGTTGATAAGTTGGCGGTAATAGCAAAAGCGCGATTTATGTTTTTGTTATGTGGGCATCCTTTCACTAACACACTCACAAAATCACACAGTTGCATATGTGTGTATACACACTTCACACTTACTGCACTAGACACTTCAATATTACCTTAAAAAGCTTCTTTTTTCCCACTCATTCACCAGGCATTCCATAACAATTGCCGTAGCGCCTTACGTTATGCTTCGATAAATACAACATTGAGCGTTCGAGCGAACAGGCTCATTATGGCACATTGAAGCACAGCTTTTTAATGGCTGTTTTAGTAAGGCTAAAAGAGAAGCTAGTCCTGGAAAATGAAGAAGCAGAAAAAATGAAAAAAAACCGAAAAAAGAAGAAAAAATAGAAAAACCAAAAATTAGAAAAAAACAGAAAAAATAAAAAAAAAACAGAAAAACGAAAAGCCACGCCAATAAAGCAAAAGCCAAAATTGTTGTTTTGTCCGCCAGCTCTGCAAGTGACTACTTCAAGTGTACTAAAATAATGAAAAAAAAAACCAAAAAAAAAATCAAGCACTCACGCAAACAGCTCACACGTGCACGGTGTACTAGGCATCACCTCTCGCTCATCTGTCTGCGCGACTTCTTTGCCATCGCGTTTCAACCATCTACTCTCAGATTCATAAAGTGCGGCCACTTCGTTTGCCAAGTTTGGCTATGACTTTTATTCTTGCTTGCTTCGGACTTGACTTCACCTGTGTCGTGTCGGCTTGTTTGCTGTTTGGCTAGCGAATTTAATCAAGTCATGCAATAATATTTACGGTTTGTGATTTTGAAGCCAGTTTAGCTTTCTTGTTTTCGTTTGTGCACTGCACTTGCCTGCCATACCGTACAGCGAAAGCCTAGTGGCTCAATATTTCTTTATGTGTTTCTTATTGTTTCGGGAACTTTGTGTTAATGGAGCTGCTAGTTATTTTCCTCCATACAACGAAACTTGATTTATTGTTGACTTCAGGTAGTTGGCTGGATTGGGTCTCATTCCATTTATTCGCCTCGGGCTACAAGTAAAGACTACGAATTGTTGTTTCCTTTTTACAAGTATATTTTTATTATTTTACGTATTTTTGTATCGGCTCCAGTCGTAGAAAATTTTTAGCCGAACATAAGAGTATTAGACCAGAAGCGAAAAATTTAAATGCAATGTGCCCAAATTTTATATCACCGCAAAGCCATAATGGACATGACCTAAGCAATAGGAAAAATATGGTCCATCAGTAGCTCGTAGTGAGTTGTGAATGACTTTTCCAAAGCATTTTTGACGTGATAACGTCTTAAAATTCGATGTAGCCGGCTGCACGCAGCAAAAAATGCGGCATTACCTTGCTCATGTGGCGTTATTTTGCTCATGCGGCGTTACCTTGCTTGAACTGCGAGCGAGAGCGCGGTACGAACGACAAAGAGGCACAATCGGCCCATGCGTACGGCAACGTTCGGCATCTGGCTCTCTCCTACTTGAGTGAGCATATAAACGGTGATTCTTTAAGAGCTAGAGTAAAGTTTAAAAAAAAAACACTTAAAATTCAGAAAAATGCATGAAATTTTTATTTAAATCGATAGTACAGTCCATATAATTTAATGTTTGAAGATTATTTCATGCAAATGTTGACCGCAACTGCGCTTCAAATGGTCCATCCGCTTAGTAAAATTTTGGCATATTCTTTCCAATGTTTCGGCCGGTAACTCACATATAAATGCTTCAATGTTGTCTTCCAATGCGTTAATTGAAGCAGGCTTGTCTGAATAGACATGAGCTTTAACATAGCCCCACAAAAAGTAATCTAAAGGCGTTATACCGCACGATCTGGGTGGCGAATTGACAGGTCCCGAACGTGAAATAAAATGTTCACCGAACTCGCGCCTCAACAAGTCCATTGTTACGCGTGCTGTGTGGCATGTGGCACCGTCCTGCTGAAACCACATGTCATGCAAGTCAAACTCTTGCATTTTGGGCAAAAAAAAGTTGGATATCATTTCACGGTAACACTCACCATTCACAGTTACGTTACGATTCGCAGCTACTTTGAAAAAGTACGGTCCAATGATACCTCCAGCCCATAAACAGCACCAAATTCTGACCTTTTCTGGATACATTGGTAGCTCTTGCAATTCTTCTGGCTGATCTTCACTCCAAAATCGACAATTCTGTTTATTTACGTACCCATTGATCCAAAATTGAGCTTCGTCGCTGAACACAATTTTTCGATAAACTTTCCAAGAGCCCATTCACCAAAAATTCTGCGTTACGGTAGGTCGTTCGGCTTCAATTCTTGCACCAGCTGTATTTTGAAAGGCTTCACACCTAAATCCTTTCGCAAACTTTTCCACGTTGGTGAGTAACAGAGGCCCAATTGCTGCGAACGGCGACGAATCGATAATTGATGGTCATCATTAACACTGGCCGATACAGCTGCGATATTTTCTTCAGTTCTCACTCTACGTAAGCGTGTTCGTGGTTTGATGTCCAATAATCTAAATTTGGTTCAATATTTAGTCACAATAGCTCAAATAGCCGCTTCGTTTGTTAGACGATTCATGGTTAAATTATAGACCAAACTGAAGATGTTTGACAGTGAAACCAAACACGAAACGTGCGTCAGCTGTTTAAACCAACTTTTTAAAAAGATAATAGCTAAAAAATCACCCTTTATATAGCAGGGACTATTAAGGAACATTTCTAAAAAATGAGTAAGAATCGTCAATGTACAAAAAAACCTCTTATTCATCATATATTCGTGTAGTAGTCGTAACTTCAATTCAGCCGATTCTGCACAAAATCGTGTTTTATGCAGCTTAAAATTCTCTCCCTGAATTTTTGTATGCGTTTTTTCGCATTTTTACATAAAGTATCTGAATTTTTGCAGACTGAAAATAAAGACCTTTTTTTGATACAAATCTCCTTTATGCGGTTTCCTGTTTGTCCGACCTCCTCCTCCTCTTTTGAGGTATGTGTCTTGCTGTTGTTCCACAAATAGAGTAACCTGAAGTTGTATGCCGCCTCCATAGGTGATCTTTCATGAGAAATGCCTCTAAATGTTTGCCATTGACTACCGAGATTCACGAGAATTTCAGAAATTACACTTCAAGATGTTTAATGTGGCTTTCAGTGCTTTTTACTTTTAGTTACCCTTCGTTTATCTTAGAGCGCATTTTGATCCACTTTGACTGCCGCATGCAGACCTTATCCTTCATCTTTCAGCTCTCAGCTTTTTGCTGAGAAGAACAATTTATGTATTAATCAACGACATTTGCACGCACGAGTCCTGATTATTTTTGGCCATCTGCATATGCAAACGCATAAAAGCCTTGCGGCTGCACTGCTACCTTGAATAACTCAGTGCTTTTTCGCCAAATGTGAAAGCAGCGAAGACTTATCGCAAGACAAGACGAACCGGTATAGGTATATACACATATATGCATATGTATATGTGTGATCCGTATGTATATGTGCACGTGTGGTTGTACAAGGTGGCGCACAATTTATCTTTTTTTTTAATAACGCTTCACTAAATAAGAAAATGATTTTGAGTAATGAAAATGTTTGTTTGGACCACCAGCGCTCCCTTGCTTATCTGTTTGCGTACTACAGTTGTCAAGTTCACAAGTGTCAAATTTGATTTACGTTCGATGCCATTTGCTGGTCAGCTAGACCACGTGCCATCGATCGGAACAGGTGATAATCGGACGGCGCAATATCTGGAGAATATGGCGGGTTAGGGTAGGATTTCCCATTTCAGTGTTTCCAGGTAGGTTTTAACGGCTGCTTCTCCTGCAGTGCTTGGCTCAATCGCAACAATTCAAGTCGATACCAATCCCCACTGATGGTTTCGCTTGGTTTTAATAGTTCATAATAAATAACATCAACTTGGTCCCACCAAATACACAGCATAACCTTCGCAGCGTGAATATTCGGCCGAGGCGATGACGTATAAACATGACCGGGCAGTCCCCATGACTTTCTTTTCTTTGGATTGCTGTAATGAATCCATTTTTCATCACCCGATGCGTCACGATGCGATGAAGAAAACCCTTCCATTTTGCTTTCGTACCGCTGGAGCAGTTGTTCACAGGCGTAAAAACGACGTTCAACATCCCTTGGTTTTAACTCGATAGGAACCCAAGTACCCTGTTTCTAAACAAACCCCCAAGCATGCAATCGCTTGGAAATGGATTGGCGGGAAACCCCTAATACTGAAACAAGTTCTTCTTGCGTTTTACAGGGATCCTCCTTGAGCAATGCCTCCAATTCAGCGTCTTCGAAGGTTTTTGGCCTTCCTTAACGCGGACGGTCGTCAACATTAAAATCACCGTCTTCGAAGCGACGGAACCAGTCTCGGCACGTTGTTTCACTTAAAGCAGCATCTCCATAAACTTTTTGTAGCTCTCGATGCGCTTCAGCCGCCATTTTTTTCGAATGAAAGAGGAAAATCAACACTTTCCGCAATTGACGATTATTCAGCACAAAATCAGACACAATTTTTCACGAAACCAAAAGTATATATATGATACCAAAATAAGATCACTAATGTATCGAAGCAGCGGGAACTTAGATGCGCACCTAATATTACTTCGTATTTTTGATTGGCGCGATAATCCGCGACATTGTTGCTCCTTAGCCGCGTTATCGCTATTCTCACCTCGTCATGGGCGGGTTGAGGAATCTTCACATTCTCTGTGGCATGCGCATTTGACACTGTTTCACAAGCTCGAGAAGTATACCCTCCATAATTTAAGGATGTCTGTCGCGATATCGCCGTCTTAGGTACTACTTTCTTATAGAATTTTCTTATTGCAAAGCATTTCGAGCTCCGCGCACTCACGTATTTCGGACTCTCGTTTCTTCTTTCAGATAATACGTCTCCCCTCCTTTTGGTAGCTCCCGGTAGCGATCTTACATGGGTCGCTTTGCGCGTCATCGCAGCGTAGTTCTAGGAGTATAGGCAGCATCCTTTCTTTGCGCGCCTGCATAACATTTTTCGTCCTAAGAGTTATTTGTCGGGCTCGCCGAAATCCGATTTCCGACGCTACATAAAGTTCGAGAATAACGCTCCATTGCTCCTGCATGCCCGATTGGTAGGAAGTAGGTGAAATGGTTTAAGTGCCAGTCCGGCACTCTTCAAGTAGCACTAAAGCACTATTTTGGTGGGAGTGAGAGTCGAGTGGCGAATCTTCTGACTGTCTGTTGCTAGTGTAGCTTTCCGATGTCGTACATTTTTACGTTTTTTGCTGCACAAAGACATGTTGGAGCTTACACCCCTCATTAAGTACATGGCTGGGCTATTGCTTCTAATTGTAGTATTTGTCTTCAAGGTTTTCCACAAACGGACGGACCTACAGCTTTAAGTCGACTCTGAACGACAGTTGGTGTTCTACGAAGAGCTTTTTTATGGCAGAGCTACAGTCGGAGGCTTGCCATTGTCTCCCGAGGAGCGACGGACAGTCGAAAAAAAAATGTTTCTAACAATTGGTGTTGCGCGCTCGGGGTTTCAAACCTCTATACTTCCCAATGGTAGTTACGCACCAACCCATCACCTTCATACATCTTCTAGTGGGATGATTAATTTTGCGCCACCTTGCGAACAAACCAAACACCAAATTTCGCTTTGGTTGCTTCAGTTAATTTTACCCATTGCCGCTGTTGTCTTTAGTCTTGAATTTCTTGCTGCCGTTTTTTTTTTTGTTTTTTGTTGATTTTGGCTCGAGCTGGCATATTTGCATGCACGTCGGTAAAATTGAAAACGCAGTCGCTTTGCAATTCACATCCGCCGTAAACTAATGTGTTCCTAACATTAATTTGAAGAAAAGGAAAAGGTGGAAAACCCAGAAGTCGAATGTAGCAGGTAGACCGGCAGCAGTAAAGCCACCGGAGCAGCGCAGCAATAAAGCCACGTGAAGTTGCAGCAACAGGCGCAATGCACGGTGCGCGCGCCCTGCTAGAGCACAAAGTTGAAGTGGGCAAACACTTTTTATGGCAAAGCAAAGCAAATCACAAATAAGAAGCGAAAGGCATCCTTTCGACGAAGGCTAAATAAAAGTAAACGGCCTGAGTGAGAGTGTACAGCAGAGTTAAAGCCGTGTTTCGCAAACGTTTTTGCTTACTGTGCGCTAATTTTTCTTTTCCGTCGATTTTTTTTTTGCCTTTTTTTGTTCTTTGCGCAAAAAGCCTGTTTATTTCTCATTTAGTTTTTATTGTTGTTATTTGTTTTTATTTTCCTGCACTTTTTTCACTTAACAATTTTCGTAAAATAACAATTGCAATTAAAGCGGGTCTAAAGCGGCTGCCAAGTGCAATAAAAGAAGAAGAAGAACAACAACAACAAGACCAATAAGAATAATACAGAAAAGTAGTTAAACTGACGCTGCACTCCATTTTGTTGTGTGTATTTCACTTTGCTTTTATATTTGCTCAAACCTCTCGTTGCGTTTGTAACGTTTTAATTTCTCTTGTTGTTTCTACTGTTGTTTTTAGCACTTTCGCATGTTCATTTCATTGCAGGTTTTTAATTTGTTAATGGAAAACAAAGCGGTAAACATAAAACGCACTTAATGCGCCGCCACGTTCTGCACGCCCTCTACCCCCACCCCACTGTATTTTGCCACATTTCCCTACATTCTGTGTGTTTGCATTACTTTTTGCAGGCAGTGTGTTTCATACTTTACATTCCCTACAGAATGAAATGGAATAGTCCGAAAAGTGCATATTTAAAACTAGTGAAAAAGGGATGCAGTTGGGCGGCAGGTGTGATTAGTGAGCCTCATACACATCCTTGATATCGACATATTTGCGCTTGCTTCTGGTCAGCGAGAACCTGCTCATATGCATTAGATTTCGCTTCCCATTTTAATTGAGAAAGAAGCACCATGGCTCAAGCGATAAGTGGGCGGGTCGTAACATTTGGCGGCAAGGCATGGTAAACATGTTCACGGATGGCTCGAAGTTGAACGGAAGGGAAGTTTGCTACAAGGAGTTCCCAATCAAGCTCAAATTCAGGCTTCCGGACCACTGTAGTGTTTTCCAAGCGGAGGTAGCTGTAATTATGGGAGCAGTGGGTTGGTTGCTTACTTACCGTTAAGAAAGTAATTATTTACTCCGGATATTGT
>JAYXIM010018800.1:0-40776 GCA_037575425.1 Anastrepha fraterculus
TCAGATAAAAAACAACCTTAAATTTATTATATAATATTTTAAGTAGTGTTCCAAATAATGGGCGACTCGGATGCAACATATTGGGGATGCCAGTATAAGGTGTGATTATTGATTCTAGCATTTAGAGATACTTTTGATGGAATCCCGAAATTGCGCAACGAAAACCTGGTGTTTGTGATGCCAATGGTATGGGTAATTATTGATGCCATGATGTCGAGGTATTTCTTTATATAATCCCGAAATTCGGCACTCATCCGGAGATATGATTTTTGAAAAATTGGAAAAAATTCAGTATGCCATTTGTTTTTTGCTAAACCCAGAAGAATTTTAACATTTTTATTATGATACTCAATAAAATTAAGGATTTGATTAGTACTTTACATTTAGATTAATTCTTAAAGGAGTGCCTGCACATAGTTATCGCAATTCTTGTTTGCCCTACTATGCACTACCGAAGCTGACATCAAAACAAAATGTTTTACGGCACCAGTCCCGTCAATTAATTGACACTCCTCGTATTACATCATTGCCTTTCATTCTGTAAGGAGATTTCCTCTTTTTTATTTATTTTGCCAAAGCATTTTTAAACGATAAGCGCAGCCGAATACAAAGTACAATTGCGAAATTTTGTATGTATAAATACATGCACACGGCTTTTTATTTACAGTCAGACGATTTTTCTACTTTTTCTGTACCACTTTCGTTTATACTCAGCAATGTAATGATAGACACTGAGAATTGTCCTTTCTTTCAAGGTCGTGCTCTTGTAAATCCCTTCACCACAGCTTACTTCCCGAACGTTTTTTGGTATAGGCGGAGCGGAACAAGTATGACTGAGGTGGCAACTTTTTAGACAGGGGAAGAGAGGGGAAGCAGAAAATTCTTAAGAAAACAGAAAACCGTGTGAAAAGAAGGAAAACATTTAACTGTAAAACAAATATCTCTCTCTCTTAAAAGTAATGGCTAAAAAGTGGGGAATGACCACTTAAGCTCTGCACCGTCTTATCGGTGCTCATTAACGCGTGATAAGACATGTAGAATCGAGAGCTCTTTTTCTCGCCAGAAGAAATTTGCGCACCTACAAGGCAACGGTCAATGAAGTGTTGTCGGTTTTCCTTTCTTTGCTAGAGGTGTCGGTTGGTAACTTTGCCTTCAATGTTGCCTCGTTTCCCTTTTTCCCCCTGCAGCTATTAAAGTTTTCGCATTACTCAGCCACTCGTAACACTCATGGATGGATACTGGTAATTTCCTTTTCACTGCATAGCTTTTTTTATCGCCCATTCTGCTACTTTATTTTGCAACATTTTAAAATTTTCTAATTGAATAGAGCGATGAGTCAAAGTAAAATGAGTGAAAATGATGCCGCCACGAAAATGATGCACAAAGCGTCAAAGGCTCTTGATGAAACATTCTTGTAGCGCTGTTTCCTAATTAGGTCAGCTAGTAAAAGCGATGAATGAGTAATACCAGCATCGCACTGCCGGGAGCTGAATTCGAAATGAGTATAATAAAACATAATTGCTTAATTACGAACGCCTACGCATTCATCCTACCTTATTCTATCACCTTTACACCTACAATAAGCGCATCTACCTATAATCCATACATATAAACGTACTCTTGAGCAAGTGCGAAGCTACATAACTGTGTACATGGTTAAACCTTAGCTGTCCGAGGTTTAATGCGCCCTCTTTCAAAATTTTTTTGTGTTTTTTTTTTGCTTTTATTCTGCATCGTTCTATTCTTGGCTCCTTCTGTGCAACATTCGACTACTCTTTATACTCTTTGGTATCTCAGCTCTACGTATAGCAATTTGCGTTAGATTCTCTTTAAGTGACAGCTATTTTAGTTTAATTAAATGGTTATTCACTTAAGTTTCGACGCTGGTGCTGAATGTATCGAAGACGTGGAGTTGTTAACCAAGAATTAATTTCTATAAATAGTATATGAAATGCGTAGAAGTTGTATTTTGAAGTTAGGAAGGATTTGAAACTGATTTCCAGGTAATAATTTTTCTGGTTGGTTCCATAAAATAACATCTATTGAAGAGTAATGATTTTTTTATTGTTAACTGGCTAGTCCAATATAATATTAGAGTATACCACAACTTGAGTGATATAACTTTTTGTACAAAGGCTTTTGTCAAGGGCACACATACATACATATAACTGTTATTTTTGTTGTTGTTGAAGTAGTTGAGTATTTGTACTAAATAGTCTTAATTAGCGACTAGCGCCGTTTTATTACCACTATTCCTGTGTGCTGTCCTTTTTTTAAGTGAGATCCATTTCGTGAGATCCAGGTAGAACAGCAAATTTTTTGTCTTTATGTCTGCGATTTCATTAATTTGCTTCAGGAAAGATTTACCAAATGAGCGAAATCTTGTTCTGGCTAAACCCGAATGTTTGCACAAATAGTGAAAACGGTTTTCTTGCACACCCTCCGCTTGACAGCTTCTGCAGATGTGATGGAAAGGAAGGTTGAGTTTGGCTGCATGATCCCCTACCTTTCAGCGACCTGCAAGTGTTGCAGTAATACGTGAAATGTTTGAGTGGTTTGAGTGAGAGCATCCTAACAGGTAGTTCGTCCCCTGGGTGTTGTACAACGGCCATGTTTTTTTTGTTGTAGTGCATGTATCATAGGTTATTGCTTCCACCTTATTTCGGCTAAAGCATAGTAGTGTGACGCAATGGATGTTTTAATGGTAGTTAATGGAGTAGCGACTGCCACCGCCTCTGTTATGTCTAGTGTCAAAACTTTTCTTTCTAGCTCGGCTGCTTTCTCATAACCCCCTATCTTCTCGTGTCCGGGAACTCATACCAGAGTAGTTTGAAGTCAATGACCAAGCAGTTCTAGTTCCTCTCTTCATTGTGAAACTAGTTTCGATGAAGTAGAGTTGGACCCTAAGGCCTTGACAGCTGCTAGACTGTCTGAAAAGTTAGCTACTCTGGCACCAATTCCTTCGTAGTATTTCAGTGATTTGCAAGCTTCCGTGATTGTAAATAGTTCTACCTGGAACACAGCTGGCATAGTCAGGAAGTCAAATTCATTTGGATAAGTTGAGCTGTTTCGAATAGAGGCCACCCACAGTTCATCTTAGAACCGTCAGTGTAGATCTCGACATCTAATCTACCAATACTTTCTCTTTCCTCCATTCGGCTCTCGTTGGAAAACGTACCGTAAATTCATTCTTTAAGTTGAGGTCAGTGATCATAAAATCTTATTTGTTTTTGAGCAGTGATGGTCCCTGTAGAAGGATCTTGCTGTGACCGTACAATCTTGTTGTTCAGCTTCCTTCATGTCTGAGACCGCCGCGCTGCATGTGACGACTGTTTTTATGAATACATACAATCTAGTGGTAACAGATGAGTTAGCATGTTAAGCGCTTCAGTAGGACTGGTACTAAGCGCTCCTGTGGTTAAGATACATACTGATCTTTATATCTTGCTTCGCTTGGCTTGGTTGTATTTCTTTTATATCGCGAGCCACCAGACTAGAGCCGAATATATTACTATCGGTCTTACAATGGCTTTGTAGAACTAGTTGGATTACTTTGATTGAAGACCCCATTTTTTACCCAACTTTCTCTTACACGAGTAAAGTGCTAAATTAGCCTCCTTCGCCCTGTATTCTACATTGAGTCTCCAGCTGAGTTTGGGATCAGGGATAACTCCTAAGTAGATATTTTGCTTGTTGGGTTAGCTTTAGACTAATTCCGTTTAATTTTGATAGATCAAAGTCTGGTATCTTGCTTTTCTCATTGAATAGCATCAGTAGAGATCTATGTCTGTCCCTAACGTGTTAAGAGCCTCAATAATTGAGCTTGTATTAACGTTGCTAAAGACCCTCTATGTCGAAAAAAGCGACAAGTGAGTATTGTTTGAATTCTATAAACAGGAATTTGTTGTAATTCACATGCAACTAAAAAAAGCTCGTGATTACTTTTCATATTGGTCAAGAATTATAAGGGGTTCATTATCATGATGGAAAATAACGCATTTGTATCAAGATAGTTGTTGATAGTACTACAGCCACGTGAGAGTACTACCTCTAAATATTTTTAATGCCTTTGCGTGGCACATATTTTGTAATAGAAAAATATTTGTTTCTGAACGGTGCACCCTTTTATTTTAAGGCAAAAAAATAAAATAACCAAGTAATTGGCACGCATGCTTCTCTTGGGTGTTTGCTTGAGCTCCTCCTCCTATTTGTGGTGTGCGTCTTGATGTTGTTTCACAAATGCGGGTACCTACAGTTCTAAGCCGTTTCCGACTGGTAAATATTTTTATGAGCAGCTTTTTCATAGAAGTCATACACTCAGAGATTTGTCATTGTCTGTCGAGGGGTGATCGCTATATCGCTTGGTGTGTCCTATACGGATATTCGAACCTATGCACTTACGAATGGCAGTGACGCACCCATCCATGCGGCAACGGCGGCGGTCGCTTCAACTTATGCTTTGAATATATTGTGACGTGATGCACTGTTACGTTCTGAAACATCTTTCTAAAGCCACTTACAACTTTTTATTTCACTTTTGCTCACTATACATTTATGAAATGCCATATCTGCGTATGAATGAACTCAAGCCTTTTGTCTGCATCAAATTGTACTCTACACAACGAAGCAGTAACCAATAGCAACCACAACACCATCATTATTGCGGACTTAACAGTTCTTTATGCAAATGCTATCAGCTGCAAAATATCATACTTAGGTGCATATCATGAGATGTAGAGCAAAAATAGTTTGAAAACAGAAAAGTGCCTGCCGCAATTGGTTAGGTTGGTTGATTGCAGTGGTGATGCGATTAACAATACTGCTAATTGATTCACAAAAGCTGATGGTTGCTTCAGGCAAACTTTAGAGTTTAGTGCACATCACCAGTACTTCTGTACATGTGCTTTGCAGTGAAGCATGTGTGGGGGTGTGTTGGATAATGAAATCCCACTGACATACCAACGTTTGTTGTTTTACCATTTCGTTCTGCGTAAAAATTGGTTTACTTGTGCATTATCATCCTCAATCTTTATTCTCGCTGAAAACTGTTTCTACGTAATTACAAAGTATTTTTATGATACTTTCAGGTGCTTTGAATAACCTTTCAAAAAGTGGTTGGTATGAAACAAATCATATGCAATTGAAGTGAGCAATTGAATAAAAGAAAAACTAAAATAATATCACAAAAACGATGAGTTTTCAATAAAACCTATTTCTTTTTCCTAATGGGGTCACAGAAAATGGTCAAGCCACACTAAACGACAACGCCTTCGTACTTCTCATTCAATAAATTTAGTGCTTCTCCTGTATTATCGTAAGTGGAGTCACCTTGTCGAAATCATATCTGATTATAACAGAGAACGTAAATACATAGAGAAGGTTCAGTCCTGGTCCCTTTCTCATTTTGGGCATTAACAAAACTAGGGTAAAAAATTCAAACTCAGAAATTACTTCACCCCAAGTTGACATTAGGAAACTAATTAATATCGCTGCCGGAGAGAAATGAGAGGTAGAAAAAGACACCCAAGTATGAAAAAATGTAGTTTACATTGGCTTTAGCTTACATTAGTTTTGTTAGCATTTAAGGTTAAAGGAACGTTTCGTTCCTGAGCCTTCTATATAAATTGATCATATGTTTGCGATATTCATACCATCCATCGTAGGCCGCAATAGATTTTTTATTACCATCCGATACGACGGAAAATTAATTTAGCTGATACAAGTTTTTTACTGAAATTGCAAAAATTAAAAAACTTTCGAAAGAATTCATATCCGGTATATTTCCTTTCTTATTTCGCTCTACCCAGCCAGTTGTGGCAGGCCAACGACTGTAACTCCAGATAGATCATTATCATCATCTTTTGGCACTACAGCTCTTTGTGAGTTCTAGCCTGCTGTACTTGCGACCTCCATACTTCTCGTCGCTTGCGACTTTTTCCCCAAATTTCTATTGATTTCCTGTTCTCGGTTTGCCTTTTACTCTAGTGTTGTACGCTCTGGCTTCTGCAATTTTCTTCTGCGCCCTCGTTCCGTACATTCTCGTTATATGACCCAGCATCGGTGCACTTTAATGAAACAAATAATATTTTCGCCATTTTTAACCGTCCGTTGTGTGAAAGTTTTATATTCTTTCGTTGTTTAAAATGGCCTGGCCAGGCCACCTATGAGAACACGTGCTTTATTTATAGGCTGGTACGAAAATTATGTCTGTAATATATTTAAGTGTAATACCGATTAATAAAAAAACAGATTGATTAGTGTTAAAAGAAATTTATTTATCAAGGTACATCCTTCTTACTGTTTTTTTTAAATTATTTGAAAAATTCTATTTATAAATAAATAAATAAAAATATAAAATTTGAAAAGTTGCTTATGAAGTTGACGTAGTTACTGCAGCTAGACATATGCTGCAAGTGTAGGTTTTGGTTTCTAAACCGTGAGTTAAGCACATTGCATCTTTGCAAATGTGGCAAGTAAATCGGGTTTTTATTTTAAACTTATCCAGTTTGGTACATAGCTTGCACAATGGCCGGTACTGTGAGCTTACGGGCTTTGATGCAGTTTTTTGTGCTGGGGCCGTCGAAGTTGATAGTGGATCCTGTGAGAGATACATTATTTAAATTAATTATATATTTCAGTACGAATTCGGATGTTTGTATAAATACTTACATAAAATACATTGAACTTTTGCATTGCTATTTTAATTCCTGGTCTACCATATATCCTGGGATTTGCTGCACGTGTTTCCATAAGGGGGATTGTCAGTTGTTCAGCCAATTCTAATATAAAATTCCTTCGTTGGTCTGACTTCTTGCTTGGTCGCAAATGCTTGTATATAATATAAGAAGCCAAGCCAGTAATGTCAAGCATATTAAAAAAAATGCGCTCCGATTCGTCTGACGAACAATTATATCGACTAATTTAGGTGACATTATGTCACGAAAAATAGACACTGGATTTGGCAGAAATCGATGAGCAGGTCCCACTGGTCTGGTGCTGGTACTGGTAAATCGGTTCCAATGGCGTGCTCTAGGTGCTGGCGGTTCCTTTTTCCAATACATATTGTCAATCTTGCACTCGTAACATTGCTCTTTTTCACCTAGTAATCGATTCACACCACTGGCAAGATTTGAGACAATAGGCTCTGGTTCGATTACTTCATCCCATTCAACTTCATAAATTTCTTCGTTTTCAGGCAATTCTTCCTCAACCTCAAGCTCATTCTCAATATCAGACACCTCTCCGTCATCACCAGGAACATAATCCTCATCATTATCGTCGTCGGTGCCAAACGGATCATCTTCCTCATCCTCCGCTGCAATAAATTTGCTCAACACTTCCTCGTGGTGGCGCATTTGCTCACTTGATAGACGATTACTTCTTCTACCGATAGCGAATAGAGCCCTATCTACTTCGTTTGAAAGTGACATTTCTTTTCCGGCACAAAACACTTAATACAGATCACTATTTCAATTATTAATAAATACTTACTTTTCTCCACTCAAACAAAAATTATTGCAAAAAGCAAAATCAATCATACACAATAAAATGTGCACCTGTAATAAATAGAACCAGATTCAATTCTAACGGCATATATCTGGCGCCTGTTCTCGTGTTTTTTGTTACTAAAACTAGTAAAACTCTCGAAAATGCGGTGAGAGCGAGAGAGCGACTAAAGTTTCAACTTCTGAGTGAGAGAGAACCGTATTCACTCTTTCTCGGTGCATGACTATACTAAAATTGCAGTGGTGGCCTGTGCAGGCCATTTACCCTAACATATGAAGTTTTTGTGTAAAATGTATTTTTTTTCATAATCACTTCGCTAGAAATGGTTAAAAAATTTTCAGAAGATTCATCTAACAGACCTGTATGGTATATTTTCGCCGTTTTTTGAAAACTGAACGAAACAAAAAGATATACCCCTCTAATATACCCCCCACAACGGACGGTTAAGTTGGTCTAGCTCGTCGGTCCACCTTATAGGTACGTCACTCCTCGTGATCCTTGATTGCTCCGAATATTTTTCTGACTATTTTTCGTTCGAAGGTTTGCAGTTTTGCTTTATCTGCTTCAATTAGCGTCCACGATTCAGCTCCATAGCATGAGACTGGGCTAATTATGGTTTTGAAAGGCATCAAATTGCATTGACTGTTGAGTAATTTCACTTCGAAGAGTTTCGTTAGTGTCGCGCCCGATCTGTTAGCTGCTTCAATTCTCTCATCGATGGCGAGGTTTGTTGAATTGTCTCTTATCTGTTTGAAGCTTACGTAGGTAATGGATTCCACAAAATTCAAAAGGAAAATCGCCAATTTGTAGTTTGTCTGATGTAGGCTTATTTTGTTTGGTCATCGTAATATATTTCGTTTTGGCTTCGTTGACTTCAAGGGAACTTCTACCAATTGCAATTTCAATATCCACGAAGGTTTTGGATGTGGTGTGTATGCTTTTGTTGTCAATTGCTATATCTTCCACGTATCTGAATAATTGGGTACTTCTGTTTAATATACAAGTATGCCCAGTTTTTTTGCGTCACTTACTTCATCGATACATCTTTTTCAAATTCCCCATTACTATTCTGGTTAGTTTGCCTGGGATTTTATATTTAAGAAATATTGTGGGGGAGCCATCCTGTTGATGCTAACGAAAGCTTGCTTAAAATCAATAAACTGCATGTGCTGCCCAAGGTTATGCCCAAAATACTTCTCCATGGGCTGTTACAGACAAAATATTTGATCTATTGTTGACATTCTTGATCGAAATCCGCACTGATACTCCGGAAGAACTCTTTCTGTGTGACCTATAAGTCTTTTGTTTACAATACTTCCGAAAATTGTATACGTTTTGCTAAGAAGGGAAACCCCCTTATGAATAGGGAGTACTATTGCTATTATTTCATTCCTTCAAATCAATGCCCTCAGGCGATGCATTCTTTCAACAAACCCGGTAGTTGCGCTTTTAGGATGTCAAGTATTTCATTGGCTTTCCCAGGGCACAAGCATTTCGGTTCTAGACTATGGACGTTTCAACAGGATTCGGCACCATTTCACAAAGCTCGAGTGAACCAAGAATGTTTGAAAAACGACGTTCCGTACTTCATAACGTCCACACCAGACGCGAATCCGATGAGGTATTCTCTTTGGCCCATTTTGGAGACTAAGGTCCGAACTAAAAGATTCAACAGTATCGAGGCGCTGAAAAAAGCCATTGTCCACGAGTGGGCCAAAATACCGGCAAGTCACATTCGTGCAGATTCCAATTCGATTCTGGAGACTATAAATAAAAGTAATTTTCCAAACCAAATTTATGGCCTTTTTAATTGGTTACACTTCGAGTGCCAGACCCTGCATTACAAAAATATGAGCCCTACTGGATTTGTTAAAAATTCTCATTTATAGTATAAAGCGATTTTATATAAAGGGTTTTTCAATTGGCGCGGGTCAATTTTGGCGCCCTGTGGCAGCCATTTTGTTTTGCTGACATCTGTCAAATTTTTTTTTTGTAATTCAGTTGTTTATTTATCAAAATGAGTGTTCATTAACGCAAACGTTGCGCGCATTGCGCCTATTTTTCGGTAGACGTGGTTGCCCTTTAAAGTCGACTCCTCAACGTTTGGTGGCCAAATTTGATACGACCGTGTTAGTAAATAATCAGCCAACACCCGTACGTTCAAGAAACGCAAGATCAGCCGAGAACATTGCCGCGGTCCGTGAAAGTGTACAGTAGAACCCGAGGCAGTCTATTCCTCGCCGTGCACAAGAACTTGGCCTTTCGCAGACATCAACCCGTACAAGATCCAACTGACCCAGGAGCTCAAAGTTGATGACCATAGGCAACGCCATTTGTTCGCTGACTGGGCTTCGAATCGTTTGGAAGAGAACCCCAGTTTTGAGCGAAAAATCATCTTTAGTGACGAGGCTCATTTTTGGATGAATGGCTGTGCTAACAAACAAAATTGCAATATATGGGACGACACCAATCTGCACGAGGTTCACCAGGTGATAATGCATCCTCAAAAAGTTACCGTTTGGTGTGGATTTTGAACCGGCGGCGTCATTGGTCCGTACTTTTTTGAAAACGACGTTGGTGAGGCGGTCACCGTCAACAGCGAGCGCTACACAACGATGATAACCAATTTTTTATGGCCCATGTTGAACCATATGGACCTAGACGACATGTGGTTCCAGCAGCTACGTGCCACACAGCAAACGCCACGATTGAGATTCTGCATGAACGATTTGAGGGTAAGGTTATCTCTCGCAGAGGTGATGTGAAGTGGCCACCAAGGTCATGCGATTTGACCCCGCTAGACTTTTTCCTGTGCGGTTTCTTGAAGTCTCAGGTCTATGCAAATAAACCACAATCGACCGATGCTCTAAAGGTGAACATAACACAGGCCATCGCTCAAATTCAGCCGGGTCTATGCGGAAGAGTCATTGAAAATTGGACCACTCGGATCTGTTCCACCGTAAGAAGCCGAGGCGGGCATTTGAATGATGTCATATTCCACACTTAATGGCATATATGCGCCTTTTAAATAAAAAAAGAATTTTGTCAATAACTCACACACAGCTTGTTTTATTCCATTTCAACATCTACCCGCCCTTATTGGAAAACCCTTTATAAGGCGATTTGCATCAATTTTTCGTCTTGCCAGAAAGTATGAAACGAGTTACGTTTTGTGCCGTTCATAACGCTATATCTCTCAAATGGTTTATGAAATAGTCTTTAAAATACTTTCTCCAATACTTTTATAAAAAAAGTTTAGTTAGTACGACCAAATTTGAGTATGCTTAATTATCTTATGAAATTTAAAGCTCACTACGAAGCTGAAGTAATACCCCCGCTATCCTCGTGTGCTCCATTCAACCTAACCTAAGGGGAATTTAAATATTAAATATTATTTTCTTTTGATAATTTGCTTTACCAAGAAATAGAACGTCTCATAATTGATAAAAGCGATGACTTTAAGCACATAAGAGCATTTATATACGTAGAACCTTTGAAAAAGAGCAAGGCACCGACTCTTGCCGTTTAATTCTAAAACTGTTTTCCCAAACAACATATACCTGACTGCCACAATTGTTACCACAAGTTGCAAGCTATTAGAGAAACCAGCAGTTATGGTATTTACGCAAATACACTTGTACACATTTAAACTTTGTTAGAAAATACCAGTGTTGCCATTCTAGTGTAGTTCAACTAATAGTTAGTTAGGTTATATAGCTGCTCACTTCGACCGCTGTGGTTCGATTGAAAGTATAAAAGGAGTGGAAGAGGAGGCGGGATATTATTCCATTGAAGTTGAAATATTTTACTTTAATAAATTGCAAGGTTTCTAAAGGTTATTTTAATTTCACATATTCAAATTTTTAGAGACAAATTCTGCCGACTAAACTAAGTAAACTATTATATCAATTTTACTTACGTATGTGCATATAAGAATATATTTAGTATATTAGCTGAGGAAAACCATGCCAGGTGAAACAAGTATTTTGTGTGTCATTGGTGCGCTTGTAAGCTTAGTACGAGGGGTGCCTTTTATATGTCGGGATTAGAGAACAAAAACAAAATTTAATCATCGAAAATCACTTTATTGTTTTTCAAAATATTCTCCATGAAGATCTATACACTTTTGCATGCGTTTGAACCAATTGTCGAAGCACTTTTGCCACTCTGGATGAGGTACCTCCAAAACATGCATTCTGAATGCCGCAACCGCTTCTTCAGGTGTCGAAAAACGTTGATCTCTCAGTTTGTTTTTTACGTACGGGAATAAAAAGAAGTCATTCGGTGCCAAGTCAGGACTATACGGCGGATGACCCATTAATTCGATGTTTTGGGTGCTCAAAAATGCAGTTGTTTGAGCCGATGTATGAGAGCTCGCATTGTCTTGGTGAAGAGTGATCCGTCTTTGGCGATTGGTTTTCCTAATTTCTTGGATGACAACTGGGAAACAAATGATTGTGTACCACTCAGAATTTACTGTTCTGCGTTGTTCTAGTGGTACGGTTGCGACATGTCCAGTTTTTCCGAAAAAACAGGCGACCATTTGCTTGGAAGTGCTTCGTGCGCGAACAACTTTTGTTGGATTTGGCTCATCTTGAAACACCCGTACAGTCGACGGCTGTTTACTTTCGGGCTCATACGCGTAAATCCATGATTCATCACCTGTCACGATGTCATAGACGTGTTTCGAAGCCCCGCGATCGTATTTTTTGAGCATTTCCTTCGACCAATCGACACGAGCCTTTTTTAAGCGATTGACAAATTGTGTGGGATCAAACGCGAAAAAATTTTTTTGACAGTCAAATGTTAATGCAATATTGAATGTATGCTGGTCCAACTAATGCCTAAGATTGTCTCAATCTCACGATAAGTCACGTGACGATCTTGCAATATCAGTTCGCGCACAGCATCAATGGTTTTCGGAACAACAACTGATTTTGGACGACCTTCACGAAATTCGTCTTGGAGTGAACTACGACCACGATTGAATTCACCATACCATCGATAAACACTGGTCCTTGATGGAGGTTCATCGCCAAAAAATGAGTTAAGTTCATTCATGCAATGTTGCTGAGTTAATCCACGTCGAAAGTTGTAAAAAATAACACGAAAATGTTCACGATTTAATTCCATTTTTGGACCGAGATGAATCTTTTAAGTTACTGTAAACAACACAAATAGCGCTGGTATTTCAAAACGTTCTGAGTACGTAAAAGCCAAAAAATGTCAAACTTTGCGGTACAGCTGTCAGTTGCCAGATTGCAACACCAGGGTTGCCAAATCCCGACATATAAAAGGCACCCCTCGTATAATAAAAAGTAAACTGGAAAAAATTTTGTCTGCTTCCCTAAAACAGTATTTGAATATAATTCAATGGGAATCCAACTGCTCAAAGCTGGTTGAGTATAGTCTGAGCAATTAATGGAAAAACTAAGAAAAATGTGAGGGGGAGGTTTTTAAAAAATCACAAAAAAATAGATTCCAAAAATTTTGAGCAAAAATATTTAATTTTTTTGTGGAAAAATTTTGTAAGCATATTTTTACTTGATTCGGTTATTTTCTCTTAAAAACTTTAACTCCCCATCATTCACATATTTCGATTGACACATTCGGTATGCATGAGGACCCACACGAAAATTGTTGGTAATTCCACATAAATACAGGGACGAGCCACGTAACGATGAGAAAGACGTGAGTGCTCTAAATATTTGAGATTATTTGCACGCCGAAAAACATCCGCTTTTTTACATATAGATTCGTGCAACACCAGCTATTAGAAGAAATTCCAAAATTTATCAAATTCTACTTCACTAATATTCGTCTAAATTCTTTCCCGCTTATCAGCAGTGGCCGTAATCCATTTTTCCGTTGTCTCTTTGGTGTATCGTTCATTTTATGAAGACGAAGGGTTAAGAAAATGTTTAATGACCCGAAAATATTTTACTTTAAACACTCGAAACCAAAACTTACGACATTTCAGGTAGTAGTCTGGTAACTTACACGTTTTTTGAGGCCATGTTTGGGACATTTTTTGGAAGGGAAAATAAAATTCAATCGGTTTGATTTTCTGATATGTTATTAAAGGTGTACAAAAAAAAATTTTTTTTAATGTTTTGATACTATTTTTGGACACTGCAGCAAGCGGCAAAAAAAAAGAGTTACAGTGGCTGGCCGGCGTGATTTCGTCACTTGCGGTCATCTAAAATAGAAAAAATAAATCGCTTATTAATCAGTGTGCTTGTCGTTCTGGCGGGTAGTACGATCAAATGATTTTGACAAAAATAACAAAATGGCAGACTTCGTAAGAAAATTGCCTTTTTTTAAAGTGGAAATCGGACTAAACAATGAAAAGTTAGGGGCGAAATAAATTAAATCTACTACCCGCCAGAACTATTGATGTGTAGAAAAACATATCTAAATTTCAGCTTAATCCGTTAGATAGAAAATTTGTTTTCACGACGGCCATCCGGAAAAACGTTGTTTTGAGAAAAACGCGTTTAAAGTTTTAGCGGCTTAGCGCGCGCAAGTACGAGCCGCTCTCATATATGTGCTATAATTTCGTCAATATTTCGAATTTCGGTCTAAAATTCTTACTTACACTTACACTTTCAAAATATGAAAAAACCGAAATTCGAAATTTTCGAAATAAGTTACCAGACTACTACCTTAATGAATCTCTAAATAGCTATTTTTTTCAGTTTACTATACTTCTTATTTTATGATGTGATGTCTACATTAATATACTATAAATATCTCTATCACTAGCGTCGAGTGTATCATCATAATTTTTTCACAGATCGGTAGCTTATAAAGTTTTACTAAGCTCTCTGGAATTTCAAGCAACTCGCTCTGGAAAAATTCTAAAAAACCTCTGTCAAATGATGAGTTAAAAAAAGTTTAAATGTTAAAACGAACTGAAATATTTCATTTTAAAACACTCCGAACCGAAATTTACTCATTGAATAAATCTCTAAACTGTTAATTTCTTTTCAAAATATTGTCAGCTCACTTCTTAAATATATTTGAGGCTGCAAAGAAACGAATTTCCAGGAAAATGCACCACAATTTCTAAAATAACACAAGTTCATATGGAATCGCTCATTTATCAATTAGCAACACTGGTGCAAGTTGATATTTTCCAGCAAATGTGCGTTCGAAATTCGTTTTCATATTTACTTTTTAACTCATTATAGTTGAAATTGTTCAGTTTACCTGCGCTTTCTCTTCGTTTATTTATTTTTCCTCCTTCTTATTTTACGCTTTAACTGCTTCCATTTGGCATGTGGTTTTGTGTTATTGCACGCTCTTTGTTTTCGGCTGACAACGACTGCCGCCGTTACTTGCGGAAAATGCCATTCACAGTTACCAGCGAGACGGGAACATTTGTTTAAAGTGTTTTGTTGTTTTGCCATTTCGTGTTGTCGCTGCTTTTGCATCCACAAACCCTGTTGCAACCACAACAGGCGTTGCCACCGGTGCGCTCGCTGGTGGGCCTGTCTGGTTATGTGTGTGTATGTGCGACAAAGATTTATGTAGTGCTCATTTGGTAGTGCGCAGCTTGGCTACGCTTGTCACTAAATTACCTTTTTTTGTTGTAATTATTATATGTACATACACACTTCAAAGCGCCATAAAGAGCGTCGACATTGGGAAAAGTTTTGAGCGCACACACTGCTTATTCATATACCTAAGTACATATGTGTGTATGTAATGTACATACATTCGAACATGTATATATGCAGTTAATGTGGTACCAGCTTTGTCCCATAAGCGGCATTTGCAAATAACTTTAAAATGTAATTTTTTTGCATTTAAATTAATTTAAATAAATATTTATGTTCTACCTACACAAGTGCATACATACATACATACAAACGTAAATGGTGTGTTGTCAGAGAAGGCGTTGAGTATTAGCGGTGCGATTATGTCCTAACCGACAATTACGCAAATTTAATGGAGCATTAGGGAATTCGAAACAAACAGTTAAAACAATAAATTAATATTTGTATGCGCGCACACACACACACAACATTTGCACATGAGAATAGTTTACTATGTATGTATGCATTATTGATTGTGATATTCATACGAATTGCTAAAATATTTTAATTGTGGCCGGTGCCTTAATATGGATCCTTTTACAGCTTTAAAAAAATGCGAGTAGAAGATAAGCACAACAAAACAATTTTTCTTTAATATTTTTAATAGAGAAAATCGTATCAAAATTGTAATCATGCTCTCTGCATTACGCAGTTTTTCATTACATAAATTAAAATTTTTCTCTTCGTATTTTATTCTATTATTCTATATTCTTTTGGTGTAATTTAATTTTGTTTGTATGTATAAATACGGTTACCGAGAAATCCGCTCTAGATTCTTAAGGAACATCATAAAAGTTCAACGATTAGCTTGTCTAGGAATAACAGATGCGCTCCCATCGACGCCTCAGGTGAGGCTGGAAGTGATCCTACATATTCCACCTATTGATATATTAGTTAAGGAGATAGCAGCCAAATTTGATTCCCGGCTTAAGGAAGCAGGTGTGCTAAAAGAAAACATGCACGGTCATGCATCAGTTCCACAAAAACAGACTATCTGGTGCCCAAGATAGATTTGAACAGATACTATAAAATACGAGTATCTGATGGGAAGGACCAGAAAGATCAGAGTCATAGCAGATGATTATCGACAAACGGATGGATCGTGAGTACACTCGAAACAATTATCCTTAAATTGGAAGTCTTCCCAGACTACAGCCTAGTGTAGCGTCTTCCAAGCTGAGATCTACGCTAGAAACTAATAGAAAGTGGTATCTGATAGTCTAGAAACCAATAGAAAGTGGTATCTGACTACTAACTGCAGGGTCTCCTAAGCGCTCTGGCCAAACCTGAATCTCAAGAGTACCAAATGTCTGCTGGTATTCAATAGATCAACTACCAGCGTCCTCACAGGTGCTATAATTGGTCACTGTTTTATTGGGATCCTAGCCAATAGAATGTGTGTAGCTCACAATGACTTCTGCAGGAGTCGAGGAGATGAAGAAGAAATTTAGTCGGTATAACACCTCTTTTGTAAATGTCCTGCGGTTAAAAAACGACGTCCCAAAAATCTTGGCGATTATTTCTTTGAACACCTGGAAAATTAGGAAAACGTCTTACTGGAGGACTATTTATCTTCTTAAAAAGATCTAAGTTTGGTTCGATAGCGGATGGAAATCAACTGTAGGTACGACAATGCGCCTTAGGGCCAGGAAGTATCTGGCTAACTTAACCTAACCTACTTAAGGACTACATTGTCCTGGTCATTTCTGATTAATTTGGTTAGTCGGCATGATGTCTAACACTTAGCCTCTTTTGAGGTATTCGACTTTAAAGATCAAAGATTCGCTTCCTTTTTTGATTTTTAAATTAATAAGCAGTAAGGGATTGGTTCAAAATTAATTAGTTCTTAGCCAAAGTTACGAATTATTTAAAAAATTAAGTGATGCATGATATTATGTGAAGTATGTGCCATTGGAATCTACAACTTTACTTCATCTTTCAGGCAGCATACGGATTCCTCTGACGAAAAATTGGATTTCTCTCGTAAGATGTGAACCGCTCTCCAATAAGAGCTGACTGCACTGGTCAGTTTGTCATGTCAACTGTCTCATTCAGACCGCTTTTCTTTGAGAGTTCGATTCAAACGGATGAGCTGTAGTCGGTACCGTTCGCCAGTGATGGTGTCAGATTGTTTAAGGAGTTCAACGATGGATCTGGTTCTCCTGGCTCCAACATTTTCGACGCTTACAGTTACCATAATAAATAAATTTTTCATCACCAGCGATGATGCGATGCAGACAACCGTTTCTTTTCTGCCGTTCAACAAGCACCTCACACGTCACCAAACGTCTCTGGATATTTTTCTCCTTCAATCGATGTAGCTTCCAGTTACCTCAGTTGTCTGCTTTCTGGACCATTCCCATCGCGTGCAAACGTTTACCGACGGTTTATCTATCAACATCCAACTCTTTAGCAATATAATCAAGAGATCGGCAGGCGTCTCCATCCAATAATTGTTGTAGTTGAACATCTTCGATGCTCCTACGCGATCTTTATCACTCACGTCAAAACTGCCACATAAATGTAGTAGAGCCGCGCCTGGGCAATCAAGGTAATAACAAAAAAAAATAAATAAGTAAGTAAATAAACTATTAAAATGTGATTTATATGTTACATTTATATCTGAATAAAAGTTCGCACAGCTTTATATTGTTTTCATCTCACCGACTTTTTGCTGCCATAACTTTTGACCGCAGCCATTTTCACATTTCTGGTCACAATAGTTTACGCTTCATTTCCACTTTTATTTTCCCATACCTCGATTTAATTCACTATCGCACTGTTAGCTGTGGTTGTCCTTGTCGGTAAATTATCACCCCAAACAATTTAATAATTAATGTAGAGTTCCTTAACTCGCAAAATAATAAGCATATAAAATTAGAAAAACAAAATACATGAATACTACTAATACTGTTATATTTACTTATATAAAATTATATTTGATTGATATAACTGAAAGAAGTTTCCACTGACATTTATGGAATCGATCCCATAGCGATTGGATGTAAAGTATAAAGGAATGAACATAGATATTGACATATACGAGGTGGGTTCCTAAAATGTGGTGAATTTAGATTAAAAAAAATATATTTATTTATTCATCAATTTCTCAGATACAATACCCTTGTGCCAGCGTTTTTTCCAATCCTCGAAGCAGTTCGGGTATGCACTTTTTGGTATGTCCTTGAGGTCTCTCAGCGATTCGGTTTTTATCTCCTCAATTGTCGCAAAACACCATCCGACGTTCTCTCATGGGTCTTTTTAACCTTGGGAACAGAAAAAAGACGCAGAACATCAAATCTGGTGAGTACGGTGGCTGAGGCATGAGTGATGAGAACTCCTGCGACGTTGTGGTAAGAACTCCCGATGCACTACGCCATGGTAATCGAAGAAAAAAGAAAGCAAACATTTGATCGACCTTGGCTTTTTTTTGGCCTTGGCTCTCCTGGAGTCTTCAATGAGACGATGAGGCTTTGGACATCCTCAGTAACTTCTTTAATTGTGATTCGACGATTCTGCATAACAATTTTCTCTACTTTGTCAACATTTTCATCGGTTGTTGATGTGTGTGGGGCGTCCAAGGCGAGCGTCGTTATTTACATCTTCTCGGCCTTCGGTGAAGAGCGTATACCACCAGTAAACATTTTTTTAACTCAAAGCACTCACCGTAAGCCACTGTTAACATTTCAAGTGTTTTTAAGCACTTAATTCCATTTTTTGCACAAAATTTTATGCAACTTCTTTGATCCATTTTTTTCGATAGCATAGAATAGCCGAACATGCAAGATACTTACTTTATTTATGCCTCTCACGAACAAACTAAAGCCGTGAACAAGACGAGTGTACCAATAAAAAAAAAAAGAATCAAAAGTCGAATGTACGTTGCCCGCGAAATTTGAAAATGCATATTATTTTTTAAAAGGTTTAGTTAGAATGATGAGAGGAGTCGATTTAGCCACATCAGTCTATGAGTCTGCCTTATGTCTCTGCCATAAATGAAGCTAATAAATATATGCATCATGTTCTAACTATAATAATTAACGCGTAGATCTTTTATGGCGTGTTGGGCCAAGCTCCTTCGCCTGTTTTGTTGTGTGCATAACTTGAGGTTGTTCCACAAATGGGGAGATCTACAACCCCAAACAATAAACGGAGAGAAGTTTTTACACGGCTGAAATACACTCAGAGGTTCGTCATAGCCAGCCAAGCAGCGCCCGCTGTTAGAGAAACCTGTTCTTTCATTTGGTGCGGACAATTGGTATTTACGCACAAATTTTTTTCACTACGATGGCTGTGCCATAATCATACAATTATGAAATGATTGTCTTTCGGTACGAAAAAACTCAAATTCTAAAACTCCTTTGTTAAGTTTTAGTTAGACTTTTAGTAACTACGCAGTTACTAAGTTCCAAAGGTAAATTATATCAGTTTGCTCAACATTCTACACATTTGTTTATGTTCCACTCTGCAGTCGTTAAGGTGGTAGTCTGGTCAAATACTTATTTTTTATAGATATTTTTTAGGAATTTTTGACGTGATAACGTCTTATAATTCGATTTAGCCGGCTGCACGCATGAAAAAATGTGTCGTTACCTTGCTCAATCGTCGTTACCTTGCTCATGCGTCGTTACCTTGCTCATGCGGCGTTACCTTGCATGAACTGCAAGCGAAAGCGCGGACCGAACGACAAAGAGGCACAATCGGCCCCCACGTTCGACAACGTTCGACATCTGGCTCTGTCCTACTTGAGTGAGCATATATATGTATGTATATGTATGTATATGCGCATTTGTATATAAATTCACATACTTGTATTTGCATATGCCTTCTTGCTGTGTGCATGGTAATTAACCAATTCTCTGTTGAGAATAGGACGATGATAGAAAAAGTAGGAAATGAAAGGGAGTGTTTCAAGAGTAAAGTGGCTTGAAAACGTCAAATCGCTGATGATGCCTCTAAGTGTTGTTGACTTATTAACGTCTGATGCACAATCGAAATTGAAGATATCTTTCATGAATTTGATAAATGTTTCGTCATTTTTCACGTTTGTGTAAATGTAACTTGACCTATTCCATTGCAATTCCATTTACATCCTCCTCTATATCCATACAAAATATGTATCAAACAAATAAAATTAAATTTTGCTTTTGAAAAATGCAACCATTCCATCAATATTTTCTTATGACGTTGTCACGTTAAACTATCGTCAGTAAACCGACTTTACAGACAACCTCTTTTTTTTAAGAAAATAAAATGCGATCGTTTTGATTTTGTAGTATGTTATTATTGACATCAAATAGTATACAAAAACCATTTAAAGTAAGCGTCTTAAAAAAAGATAGGTGGCTTGTCAACAGGATTTTGGCTCTTCAAAACATCTAAAACGAAAAAGTTAAACTGATTCTTAAATAAAACTTCCTAACAAACCTTATGTTAACAGCGTCTAGTATTTATGGATACTGCAAGCATTAAGATCGTTCACCAATTTCCCCATGGAACTGTACGAAACATTCATTAAATTGACTCAAAAGCCCAATTTAGGGGCTAACTTCTCATGACGACCTCAGCGATGCAGGACGCCTTTGAGCCACCACATCTCTTTCAGTGCTGAATAAAAGTTCGTTCTACCCGCATCACCTACCCGTATGTTATGCCCATATACGTATACAATAGTATATACGGTTTTTTATGCAAAACATTGCTAACTAAATTTTGTACAATTTCTTACCTTTTATTCACAATATGTACATTGCTTCGTCACAAATGAACACAGCATTCAAATAGCTTTCAAGCTCAAGAGAAATTCAACATTTTTGTTAAGCTGAATATTTGTTAAGAAAATAAATAAATGTTTGCATAGTAAGCTCAAATTCAAAAATAAACATTTTTTCATCATCAATAAATGCAAAGGTAAGTTATAGTTGTACAAACAAAATATTTATGTAGTCGATACGCACACATGAACAATGGGAACTACAATAAAAATTGAAATTTAGAAATGTGGATTCAAGCAAAATAACTAATATTTTAAGAGTTTATTAGTTCAATAAACAATAAATATAATTCGCACATCCACACTTCTTATAAAACTAAGATTATAAAACATGTGTAAATACATTTACTATGTGCGTACTATAATACTATGCACAGAATGCGCCGATTTGGGCAACGATTTTTGTGCTGCAATGCTAATCTCTTTTGGGTGGTTTTTCGGCATAAATTGCATGAGCTTAAGAAGAGGCATTTTTGTTGAAATTTGTTGAAAAATCATGAAATTAATATTAAAACTGCAAAAAATTTGTTAAAAAAAAATCATAAAATTAATATTCAAACTGCAGCAAATCAGAAATGATCCAAACGATGCACAGTGGTCCGGCGGCCGGACAAAATTCAATTTTTCAACATTTTCGAAATAAAAATTTGATAATGCAGATGTTTTCTTAAATATTCAAGGCAGATTTCCTGAAAATATTACTTAATTTAAAAAATGTTTCATTGTAGTTTTTTGACTTTAAACATGAAATTGTATGCAAATCGTACTTCATACAAGAGTTTCATTTTCATGTCTGCAAATAAATATTACCATTTGATTGTTAACCAAAGATTGAAATAAAAGAAGATAATTGAATATATTAACGGAAACAGAATAATTCTCTTAAGTTGTGGTACAAAATCCATTTTTTTTTTTTGAAATTTCAAAATTTTTCGAAATTTTTTTCTTTAAAGATCATTTTTTCGAGTGGTCCACACCGGTCCACTTGAAATCAACATGAGCGATGTAGCCACATATTTCAGCTATGATCTCAAACTGAAACCTGTTGCGCAAAGTTGCGCAAATTAAAAATAATGTATCTTTTGTGCATTTACCCACAGGCAAAACGTTATATATGGCTTATGCAATTTTGTGTAAAAGACAGAAAAACACATCACAGACCCCATCAGCATTAAGAAACAACTAAAAACAAAAAAAATTTTTTAAAAAAAAAACAAATTTTTTTTTAATATTATTACAATATTAATATGATATATATATATGTATATAACACTATATACAATAAAATTATATATAATAATATAACATTTTTATCTGTTACTGGAGGAACGGGCATAAGCCGATTAGAATATTAACGAATATCTGAGAATTGCTTGTAATAATAAAATCAAAATGACGTATAGTTTTGAGGCTCAGGAAGCACGCAATAAGGATTTGAAAAATTTTAGACAAAACAATACATGAAAAATGTCGAGAGCTGACACAATGACAGATTTATTAAATGCTTTGCTTTGTTCATCAGATGTAGCTATAATATCAAAAACTAAGGATCCGAAAAACAAGCCAAAACCATCTTCAAAAAAGGTTCTTGCGCTTTTAAGTTTTAAAAATGATCCAGCCTCAGAAAACAGCTCATCAGAAACCGAGGATTCTGAATCATACAAAAAAAAATTTAAAAATTAAAAAAAAAAACAACAACTAAATATCAAAAAAAAATGTAAAAACTAAAACAAAAAAATTTAAAAATTAAAAATAAAAAAAATTAATAATTAAATATTAAAAAAAAATTAAAAATTAAAAAAAAATTAAAAATTAAAAAAAACAAATTAAAAAAGAAATAAAAAAAATCTAAAAACAAACAAAAAAATGAGGAGAGAATAACCTTACCGTAAACCTCCACTTGGTACTCTCTGGGGTCGTCAAAAATGTAAAAATGAACTCACCAGCTAATTACGGAAGTAAAAATGTATTTATAGTATTCAATGAATTTAAAATTTGCTAAAACTAAGGTCAGATTCGTCATCACTGATCCTTAAAACCCCTAAATATATATTTTCAGCTTAATTAAATGAGTTTTTGAATTATGTCCGCCAACGCCGGGTGGTCTTTGAAATATTTGCTATCGCTCTGCATTAATAAAATTTTACAAATTTTTTCCTATTTTTATCACTATTTTGACGCCATAGTCGAATGCGTTCGTGTGTAACTTTCATTCGGAAGTGCCCAGGTTCGAATTTGCGGCATAAATGATCAAATAATAGAAAACGTTATTTCTAGAAGCGTTCGCACTTTGCAGGCAATGACAAACCTCCGAGAGTATTGCTATGGGAATAAGTTTCCGCTCTCGTAATGTGTCGCTGATACTATTTTTGAGCTCACTCTAGTAACTTACTGGTGATTTCAAGCGTAAAGATCCTTTTTTATCTCACGTCAATAATGTCTACGTTCGTCGCGAAAAAACAGCGCTTGCGGGAAGTTATGCATAATTATTACCTTTTAAAGAAAATTGCAGCTGGAATGTGTCGTATATCGATCAATACTTACGCTAATCACGCTTCATCAAATACAACTTGTAAGGAGTGGTTTCGACGCTTCCAAAGTGGAAATTTCTACGTGAGTGATAAATATCGCGAAGGGGCACCGAAAAAATTCGAAGATACTCAACTACAACAGTTATTGGATGGCGACGCATGCCAAAACCTTGATGATATGTCTAAAGAGTTAGCTGTTGACAGATCAACCGTCGCTGAACGTTTGCAAGCGATGGGAATGGTAGGAAATGGAAGGAGAGAGATATCGAGAGACGTTTGGGGACTTGTGATATCCCTCTTGAACGGCAGAAAAGAAAAGTTTTTCTGCATCGCATCGTCACTGCCGATGAAAAATGAATCAATTATGATAACCCCAAGCATCGAAAATGTGGAAGAGCCTGCCAGGTGTACCAGGTACATCGACAGCGAAAAAAGATATACATGCTTCAAAGACTATGTTGTGCATCTGGTGCGATCATAAGGGTGTCATCTATTATGAACTCCTCGAATCATCTCGAACCATCTCGAACTGACCATCGTTACCGACCGCAGTTAATGAGTCTGAATCGAGCTCTCAAAGAAAAGCGGCCGGAATGGGACGGCAGTCATGACAAACTGATTTGGGTGCATTACAACGCCAAGCCACACGTGGTTAAATTAGTCCAGAAATGTTTAGAGGGACTGAGAGGGGAAATCTTGCCCCACCCGCCGCATTCCCCAGACATTGCACCTTCGGATTACCATCTGGTCCAATCAATACAGTCAGCCCTTATTGGAGAGCGGCTCACTTCTTACGAGAGCATCGCAAACTGGCTCAGTGAATGGATCAAGTCAAAAGAACTCGAAGTTTTCGTCAGATTAATCCGTATGCTGCCTGAAAGAAGGACTAAAATTGAAGCTTCCAATTCCACATAGGTACTTCATATGATATCAGGTATTATTTAATTGTTTAAATAATTCGTAACTTCGGCTAAGAAAGAACGGAAACTTATTACCATACCCAATATTTCCGCCATGAAAAAGCCTCTCATAAAACACCATCTGCCCTTCGGAATCGGCTTAAAGCTGATGCTTTTTTTAAATTTATTTTGTAAGGGGTAAAATAAATATAAATATATAAATACCATAGTCTATGAGATTGATTTATCTCAAAAATCAACACCCAGCCCACATTGTAAAATTTAGTTCAAATGGAATTTTGCATTTCCTTACTTGGTTCATGATAAATTTGATAATTTTAGTTCCACTACAATTGAAATAAAAGCTAAAAATTACTATTTCTATTATGACAAACAAAAAACCAAAAAATATACTAGCTGATCTTACCACAACTTTGCACGCCAGAAGCCGATTTCACCACAAAATGCAACTATTGCATTGGGGAAACAAATTTCGTCATTTTCAACACGAGCTGCGATGTGGTTTGAAAATAATAGGATCGTACTTGATCTTTGACAGTAAGTTACTTCACTAGTCCAAGTTTTCCCTACTTGCTTAAGATAATCTGCCAAAGTCATAACTTTAGAAATTCGAATTATTAGTTTCATTTCAAAGTGGTCATTGATAGTAAAAATGTTCTGGAGTTTTTGTTTTCTGATTCCACCGGCAATACACTTGACTTTAACTTTTTAATATAATTTAATATAAATAAATGAAACTTTTTTTTTTTGCCGCCAATAAATCTACATTTTGATTATATTATATTCTGGGAAACTGAGTTATTTATAGCATCAAAAACTTTCCAAATTGCACTTATGTGAACGGATATGCATAGGGCGGCATTTATACTTTACATGCACGAATACAAGCATACAATGGAGAGATGAAGGATATAAAATTTTCTAGAGGAAAATAATAAATGAAAAAAAAAAAATTATAAATTGTAGCAACTGTTTTGGTTACCAAAAGGAAAAAAGAAATGAATATTCCCACCAATTTAGAGAAAATTGCGTAAAATTTATAAAGTGCAGAGTTACATGCAGTTTTGAAAATTCTTCCTACTCCTTTAAAATAACAGCTGAAGTGCATTATACTCAAGTACGTCCATAGGAAGTTAGGAAGTTGCAGCATCAAACTGCAATATTTTGAGCACTTAAACACGCTGGAATTCATATAGATATGTTTGTATAATAATTTATATCCTTACGTTTGAGCTATTTCGCATGCATATGTGAGAAAATTGAGAACCATTGCTTGTTAGAAAGGCAGTAAGGATGCAGCTCATCGCAGAGCATGAATTGCATTATTACTACTGCAATTTGCAGCTGAAAGCAGAACCTAGCCTTTTATTACTTTTCTGTACTAGCAAAATGCGTCGCACTACGAAACCGTTAGATTATTTTTTTCATCAATATTTATTTTACCAATAAAATGGCGTATGAACCACCACTCGATCGAGGTGTTACAATGAACGACACAAAAAAATTTCTACCAACTCATTTTATACCGGCTGAAATTGTTGACATTTAGTAGAATAAAAAACAAATAGTCAGTTGCTCAGTAAAGGGGGGAAACACGCCAGCTGAACAGGTGAACTTGTAATATAAATTAAAAAGTAAAACTACTTTGTGCCGATTGAAATTTTTTTACATAATTTTGGACACATATGAAAATATAATAATGATGGTCAGCTGCGTTTATAGCGATGGGAAGACCGTCAGCCGAAGCATTGAAAATTCCTCGCGCCGCCGTGATGTATGAACGCAATGGTTGTTAAAAATTTTTTTCGACACGTTTCGCAGCATCCCACGCAGCATCCCACGCACGTACCCACCGCTACTGGACCAGTTGACGGTTGGTTTCGTCATCCATTGGATAACGTCTGCCTTCAGTATTAAAATCAGTCGGCATGAAATGATGAGGTCAAAATGACCCCTGACTTCCGGACTATTAGTAGAGAGTTAATAGGCTAAAATATTAAATGAATTATTGCGGGGAAAAAGAAATCCATTAAATTTTGAGTAAAACTCAAACCTTATTTAAGATGTTTCGGATTTTCTGATTTGGGTCAAATACACACCATTTTTAAAAGTAGCTTCATAATGCCTTTCTAATAGACGTCTTGGTTCGTTTGTCGAACAACTCTAGTAATCGATTTTCACTATCTTCTCTTGGTACCAATTTTTTATCACCCAGGAAGTTTTGCAATGAGAGAAAGAGGTGGTAATCGCTTGGTACCAGGTTCGGACTATATGATGGATGCTTTAAAACATCCCAACTGGAGTTTTTGTCGAGTCATTACAGACGTGAGTGGGGTTGCGTTGTCTTGAAGGAACACAACACTTCTGCTGTTGGCCACTTCTAGCCGTTTCAGGTCAATTGTTAGCTTCAAAGGGTCCAGTTGTTGAGAGTTTAGATCTTAATTTAGTGCTTGAAGATACGGAAGCAACTCAAAATGACTTATTTGTTTCAAGTCCCACCAAAAATACAACATAAACTTGCTGCCGTTAGTCCTGGTTTGGCCATCGTTTAAGCTGTTTTGCCACACTTTGACCACGATTATCTTCGCAAAATATTGCCGTTTGTGAACAATTTCTCATTCTCAGTCACCATCCGTTTTGGTTGATTGGTCGATTTCACTCCGTTTGGCCAAGGCTTTGCAGACGAAAATTCGATCCATTACGTTTTTTGGTGTTACTTGGTGGCATCCATATATCTAGCTCCTTTTTGAAACCAATTTTCGCGAAAGGCTTAAAACTGTTGTATGGTCCATATTTAGCTCCTGGGCGATACCACGGCTGACTGCTAACATGCCGGTCACAATATCTGGTTTGCATTTTCGCCTTCATCAAGGAAAAACTGTAAAGTGTAGCAAATTTTCTTTTTGCTGACTTCAAATCTTAACAAAAAACAGCAAAATAATTTTTGTAGTTTGAAATGTTACCTTGACAATGAGCGTATACTTTAAATTGTTTGATCGATACTTTACGAGATATCGATCCCTACAGCCATCTACCGAGGAAGTAATGGATTTCCTTTCAACAAAGTAATACCATCCCGTGAAGCCTGTTTGCTAACAAACGAGGGTTGTTGAGGGTGGATCGTTCATGCATGCAGGGCTCAAGGTCAATTGAGTACCTTAGGTGGCGCCATTACAAAACAGTTATTATATTTTTCGCGATTTTGACAAGTCTGACGTCAGCTTCCTTTGCAATACAAAGCAAACGACCAAAACAAAGAAAAGTAGGAGAGATTGCATGTTTGTGAAAATTCAGTGAATGGCTTGGTAGTACGGTGATTTGTGAGATTTAAACTAATCGAACTAATGAAAGTGAACCTTTGCCTTTTCTAAACGTTTGCTGGGCTCTTGCACATTTCACGAAATTTGTTTTCACCTTGACTGCTAACGAACAAAGTCTCGTTCCCCCGCAACCGCAAGCAAGTGTAAGTAAATTAAATTTTGTATATTTTCTAATGAACATTTGAATTGTCAGGATTTTAGCACAAATATTTGAATAAACTCTTAAAGATAGTGCAATCGAATTGCTGTTTTGCGTGGAGAACTCAACATTAATTCGCTCAGATATATATTTCACCTGAACACTTCAGTAAGCCGCAAAAAATATACGAGCCAACTTTATTGAATAGGAATACTTTCAGAAAATAAGAGCTTCCATAAAATTGTTACACAGTGTATCCATTATTTTTTTTACTAATCCACCAGTAAGTTGTTATCGATATTTTTGCCCATGTGGTGTAAAAAAAATTTAACTGATAATTGCAATTGTTAAGGTATCACATGAAGATGAGGTTGACAGTTGAGAAGGATAGCTTTTTATTCGCGTAACCAACCCCATTAGTCCACATAAGGTGGTGTTTAGTGCGGCGCCTGCCACCTATTATGTAATAGGTGATTATTATGAGACCATAACTTTTGAGAATGTGTGACACTGGTTGCCTGTAATGAATAGAATCTTCCATTTCCACAAGGACACCGTTCTTTATTTGCAGTGGAATCGGTTTCCGACATCTCTTAAGCCAATAAAATCGATATTTGTTAACGTTAAAAACTTGAATTTGGAAAAGAAAGTCAAACTTGATACAAAATACTTACATATATCTAATTTACAAAGCTTTCATTAGTGGGTAAAAGGTATAACACCTTAGTAGAATAATATTATATAAGGATGTCAATAATATGTTTATAATCTATATATTAGGTTCGGGAATATGTTCGTCGCGTTTTTTTAAACTCTTTTACTTTACAACTTTTATGTGCTGTTTGGCAAAGCGTAAGTATCGATTCAATAGAAATCTTTCTGCTCTACAAAACTATGTTAATTGTACTTCTAAGTAATTCATTTCTTTTTAGTTTTGAGACTTAGACATGGACTACACAGGAGGCAAATATCAACATTTTCGTCACCTGCTCATCGAGGTCAAAAAGCTGCCGTATAGTATAAAGTTCCGCAATGGCGACTTTCACGTTGATAACACCTCTCTCAGCGGTATGCCTCTGAATTCAAATTCTTCATCCAAAGAAGATCATGATATGTATTTGGTGGCACTGGAAAATACTTGTAAAGAATGCCACCTTCAACAAGGAACTCTAGTTACACCACTTGAATGAGGCTATTCGACTGAAAATACCTAATCGACATGGTCAGGTTGTCAGAAAAGACAAGTCTTCAAAGCCGCACTGGATGAGCTCGAATGGGAAGTGCTTCAGCATCCACAGTATTCTCTGAACCTTGCACCGGCCACTTACCATCTCTTTCGCTCCCTGTCAAACAACTTCAATAACAAAGTGGTCCGTTAAAACTGGAGAATGCCATAGTAGTCAGGTTGTCAGAAAGTGCATCGATAAGTGTGGGATAATTCTTAAGATGTCAAAGCTATGCCAGTGTATGTATTTGCATGGTACAAAAAAATCGATAATGCGTTCATACTTGACAGTTGATACATACGCACATATCAACCTACATCAAAACAGCCAACGAACGAACCAGCAGTACAAGTGAACAAATGAAAAGAACAAGCAGCAAGGTTGGTATTTCCGTTTGCCTTCACTGGAAGAAAAGCTAACGGAACTTTGTAGTGAATGCTACATTGAATTGTGTGCGAGCAGCCGCACATACTCGCACACGCACACCATATACACATACATATGCTAGTGTGCTGGCAAAACAAACTGCACCAGTATGCAAATAAGTCAGCTTCAGCTGTGAATGCCACCGCAACCGAGAACGGGTACTAGGCGATGGGTCGGGCGCGGGCGTTAGTTGCCATGAAATGCCCGCATCACTGTTGCACAAATTCTCTTTGTCAAATACTTTTTTGGTTTGCGCAAAATTCTTGACGGTTTGTATTTACTCGTATGCATGCATTTGTATATTGTATAATGTGTGGATGTGTGAGTATTAGCTAATGTTTGCTTTTGACCACAGTAAAAAAAGTTAAAATATTCTTTGCTGATAGTTCAACTTAATTGGCACGTTGCTCGTAAAGTAAAAAAATCTTTGTGTAGAGAACTCAGCTCACTTTGAGTTTTATTGAAATGTATTACTTTCAGGAATTTCTCGCTTATAAAGGGTTTTCCAATAACAGGTCTTATTTTGAATAGCCCGCTATTTCGGTAGATGTCACTTTTGAAGCGGTAATTTTTTGATAAGTGACAAGTAGAAACTACGCCATTAGTAAAAATGGAATAGAATAGAATAGATAGACGCTTAAACAACGCATTGAGATTATTAAAATTCACTATAAAAATGGTGAAAATTTGGCAGAGACGGTTCGTATACTCGAACATTTTTGGATCACCGTCAAGCCCCTTGTCGGACCGCAATACAGAAATTGGTAAAAAAATTCGAGCTGCTGGGACAAGTTAGTGATATGAAGAATAAAACCCGTGCACGTCGCTCAAGAACAGCCGTAAATCGAAAATATTTCTGTTGTAGCCGAAAGTGTTGAAGAAACCTTAGGTTTGTCCATTCCTCGTCGTTCTTTGGAATTAGGCATTCCACAAAGATTTTGGTCTTAAGGCTTATATAGTCCAGATAACACAAGAACTCAAGCCGGCCGATCATCAACAACGTCGTGTCTTTGCTAATTGGGTCGTTTAAATGCATTAAAATTATCCGAAATTCCATCGAAAAATCATCTTGAGTGATTTCCGATTCGGTGGCTTCGTCAACAAGCAAAATTGGCTGATCTGGGGCTTAGAGTTATTGTTGAAAAGCCTCTCTATCCTCAACGTGTGACTGTATGGTGCAGTTTACGGTCCGGCGGAGTTATTGGAACTTACTTTATCGACAATGAAGCTGGAACAACAGTTACGGTGAATGGATTGCGCTATCGAGAGATGATTAACGATTTTGTATGGCCGGAATTGAATGGTACTGATCTGGACAACGTTTATTTTCAACAAGACGGCGCTAACTGCCCCACAAGTAACGAAACCATTCTTTGAATATCAAAATAACACCTCCTATTGGAAAACCCTTTACTTCACCCCACTACTCTATTTGATTTTGTTAACTACTTTTGCATGACGAAGGCGCCGAAACGGATTTATTGGCTTGGCTTATTTTCAATTGACTACAAGCTGATTATTTTCAAGTGGATTCGTATACCTTTCTAAGCCTTTGATTTTTTTTTTATTATGAGTACACTTCAGCTGTGCATTTCACACACATTCATTTATTGTATTATTATTATTAGGGCGGGTCGATTTAAAAATCGCTCATTGCTCTGTGAAAATCGTATTCTAGGGATCAAAATAAGAAACTTTGCCGAAGGAACCATACCTCTAAAACGAGTTCTGATGTTTATTTATTATTTTATTTTTAATGGATAATCAATATCATTCCAATGGCACAAGCAATTAGAACTGGTTGAAAATTATTCAGTTATCTACAAATACAATGCATGCTATAAGACGAATTTACACTATCCATTTACACATATTTTTCATTGCAGAAATACACTCAGAGGCTTGCCATACCTGCCAAGGGCCGCCTGCTATTAGGAAAACCTTTCCTATCATTTGTTGTTTCGTGCCTGGACTTTCGAATGGTAGTCGCGCACCAACCTATTCCGCTATGACGGTCATCGTGCTATAAGAAATTTGAACTCTAGACCACCTTCAGTAAGCTCGAAAACTCGACTTGGATTCAGAAAAGTATTATTATCTTGTAATCTTCTGTAGCGTCAGGCTAATCACCTACCCTGTCAGAAATCGAATAGAAACCAACGCAAGACAGGTCTTGACGAGACTCTATGCTCCCGAGAGGAGTGAAGAAGGAGAAAAAAATCTACTGTAGACTTAATCTACTTATTTTTATTACTAAGGACATTCTCCATAATTTTTTCAAAATCAAAAATTACTTAGACCTAACGTCAGACCTTTCACCTAATTCTAAGGGTTGCAATTCTAATTTCCGAAAGATAAACTCACGGCTAATCAGAAGCTGTCAGGTTATTCCAGATGAAAGCTGAGAAAATAAAACTAAAGTATTTAAGTCACGTTAAGTTTACGTTTAGTTAGACCACTAATGATTTTGTTGACAAGAAATGAGAAAGAGGCATTTAGTAAACACGCTGCTGAAGTCTTCAAACCCCTTTCGGAAGTTCAAGAATATAGTGTTGGCTAGTCTAATTTCTCGATTTTAGATGGAAAATACTGTAGCATCTTTCAGTGAATTGAGCTTATTAGCTAAATTAATAGTGGTAAAAGGTCAATAGAATGGTGTTGAACCAGCGCAAAACGATGTCTGTCAATAAACAAACAGTCGGCGCACTCGCGTATCGCCAGTCGTGTAATGACAGATATGATTTTGAGCTTGTAACAATGCCAGCCTGGAAATCCAACGAAGAATCTCTCTTGCCAACAAGTTCCACTTTGGACTAAGTAGACAACTGATTAGATAAGTATTCTCTCGACGAACAAAACTAATACTCTATAAGGCACTCATCATGCCCGTCTTAAACTATGGCGCAGAAGCTTGGACTATGACAACATCCGATGAAGCGACGCTTGGAATGAAAGATAGCCCAGCGAATAAAGATCCAGCGGCTACGTTAGCTGGGTCATGTCGTCCGAATGGATACAAACGCGTCGGCTCTGAAAGTATTTGATGTGGTACCAGGCCGAGGAAGAGGCGTTGGATAAATCAAGTGAAGAAGGACTTGGCTTCACTTGGTGTATCCAACTGGCGCCGGTTAGCTCGAGAAATAGAAGACTGGAGCGCTTTGTTAAATGGATGGTCAAAATGGAGTAAGTGGTTATCGCGCCAATTAAGAAGAAAAAGAAGAAGAAGAAGATATCAATAGAGTATCACATCAAGTAACTAAAACTTTCTCAGGAAAGAGCCAAAGTAAGACTTGGTATACCTTTCACAAGCTTTGATTGCAGAGTTAGTGGAAGATAGCAGCGGTGAGACTTGTACAGGTGGGCTCCTTCAGAATTTGGAATTTATTTCCATTCAGCTTTAAATAAATTGCTAATGCGTTTTTTTCAAACAATTCTTTTCTGTTGTCATTAAACAGGAAGTCCAAATTTTCAATACTTCTCTCGATTTTTTCCTTTGTTACTTATCTCAACTTTAATTTCACATCTCACGCTCTTGCGGTATTTTAGCGGTTAGTGCAACATTTAAAATAGACAGCGGCTCATAAGAACAAGTAAGAAATTGCTTAATTCGGTTCGAACCGCACTTTATACAGCGTCCGGCACGAGCATCAGCTGTCTTTTAGTTGGCTGAATGATAATCCAGAAACATTTGGCCGATACTAAATGCCACAAAAGAAAATCAGCAATGGATTTCAAACTTAATAATGAGATGGTATTATATTTGGCTTGGAAATCACAACCAGCGATTGTTCATGAGCGCGAGCATATTAAAGTAAATAAAGTTTTTGTTTATCACACCACTACTCGTTACAATATCGTGAAACGTCATGGAGGTGGTCATCAAATGACTGCAACGTCACGTGAATTGGTTCAAAAAGGGAAGAAGCGACATGAGCGATATTCCCGACGAAGTGCCAATCAAATGGCAAAAGAACTGAAAATATCCGACCGAAACATTCGCTGTATACTGAAAAATGATCTGAAAGTAAAGCCTTTCAATATCCAAAAGGCGCATGTTCTCACACCAAACAGCAAGAAGTCAGACTTGAGACAGCGAAGGAGTTGCTTCGCTTGGCCCAAAGCGAGCAATTTTCGAACATTGTGTTTTCTGACGAGAAAATTGCCCAAATTAGGTAATTCGTAAAATGCCAAAATGATAGGGCTTATTTTACCGAGTGAACCAAAAGTGGCCAGAAAACATAGTTCCGAACTTTATAACGTCCACACAATGGATCAAAATTGAGCAGACGGATTATTCTCTTTGGGCCATTTTGGAGAGCGAGGTCTGAACTATAAGATTCACCAGTCTCGAGGCGTTGGAAAAAGTCATTGTGCACGCGTGGGCCAAAAATACCTGCAGGTCATATTCGGGCAGCTTGCGATTCATTTCTGGACCATCTCAGACCATCAAAGCAAAAGGTGATTATATCGAGCAAAAGTAAAAGGATTCTTATTTTGTATCATTTTCACACATTTCTTACTTTAAATTGAATAAAAGCAATTTTCCAAACCAAATTTATGGCCTTTTTAATTGGTTACACTTCGAGTGCCGGACCCTGTACCACCATATTCGCGCAGATTTTAGTAAAATTCAATCTGGGCTGGGTGCTAATTTTTGAAATCAAACGAACCCATAGACAATGACATGCTATAGCTGACAACATCACCTGATTGACGGATGGAAATTTAGCCATTTAGTAAAATAACGCAACAAGTTTCATTAAACATATTAATTTTTGCTCCTGTTTTCGTACGTACGTACAGACGGATAGACATGACTACATCGACACCTCTCATCGTTTTGTACATTTCAGTGTGTCGACCTCGTCTCCTTTATGCTGTTACATACAAACTCTTTTGTAGAAGTGCGCGCGGGTACACAAATTATATTATCAAATTTCGCTGAAGTGCATACATATGTACGCCACGTTTCATCGGAAGGCTTTTATGCACAATTATCTGTGCTCGTGAGAGCTAATTTAAAAATGATTTGCTCAATGGTGCGGAGATGGCATATTCGGTAGCAGTGATGACATTCCTTCCGTTCGTGCCTGCGCCACAGCGACTGCCGTGAGTGACTACTTTCCTGTTAGCGCATATTGTAACATAAGATACATACCTACATACATTACCACATACATAAATACCTGAATACATATCTACATACGTACATACTTACATACACAAACATATTAACTTACATATTTAAATATTAATCTTAAATTTAGCAATAAGAGAAATTAGAGTAAGAGTAGAACTTTAAGAGATTTCGTTAGATGTAAGCTTTAGATAAATAAGGTTTACTGTAAATAAATTTGAATAAAGGAATTGAGTTATTTCGCAGACACCGAGAAGTGAGTTTGTGTTTTAATAACGTTAATGGCGACGAGGAAAAAAATATAAAACATTATTTAAGCTGATTTAAATATTTGTTACTCAACTGTTAGACGTTAATAAAAGAAGTTTGATATTGAAAAAAAAAAAAAAAAAAAAAAAAACAATTACGAATTGTGTGCAAAATTAAGAAAAAAAACATATATGACTAAATTTTAATAAAATATTTAATAATACATATTAATATAATTACATATGAAAACTAAAGTCGAATCGAAAATTGAAAGTGTGAAATTTTGAAAATAAACTGGAAGCTATACGTGATTTGACGAGAATTCTGAAATACGCACATACATAAAGATAATTTTACAGAAAATTCCAGTAAATGGGATTTGAGATCTCATTGACCCCCCATGATCAAATTAATACGAGTGACAAGGAAATACAATTTGAAAGGTGTTAACACTTAAATTTCAATCTTGTTAAAAAGAAATGCAAATTGAAAACTGAAAGTGAAATTGAAGTGAACTGAAAAAAAAAATATTGAATGTTGAGCGCTGTACTATTTGAAAAAGCCTAGCCAAATAACAGTTGGAAAAAAAAGAGGGAAAAGGAAAACAAAAACAAAATATATATAGGTACCGCAAATCACGTAAGTGTTTTAACATTACAACAACTAAAAAATCGTTTAAAAGTGCACTTGACTTCAAAACGAAGAAGTCATGACCCGCAAGGTCAAGAGAAGGACAGCAAAATACTAACGGACACGAAGCTTACGAAACAAAGCCATCTCGCGAAATTATGTAATGTAATATACGTATGTAAACGAGTGCGATCAATCTTGAATGAGAATTAAAAGACAACAAAAATAAAATTTAAAGAGAGATGAACGAAAACATAAACTAAACACAAAGAAATAACGAAAGAGAGTAGTTAAAAGAAGTGCTAGCTGAGGAGGCAAAGGTATTAGAAAAAATAATCCAAAAAGAGAAACAACAACAACACCCATTTAGTATTCTGTGCACAACGCAAAAAGGGGAGCAGCGCTTGGAGCTGAACAACAAAAAAAAAAAGAAATTAGCAACAATAATAGCAAGCGGAGCATAAGTACTGGAAATTTTCACATATTCTATATATACATAAGTACATACTTTATATTTGTTTGAATAATTAAAATCACATACATACTATACTATACATACATAGGTACATACTTTATATTTTTTTTAATAATTTAAAATTACATACATATACTATATATATTTCGCATAAAAAAAAATAAAAAAAAAAATAAAAAAAAAAAATCATTATGGAAACTTTAGAGATAAGTAAATTTAATTTAGTATTAGCGTGCATTAAAAATATTGAAAATTTGGATGGCAATGATCCAAACCAATTACCAGACTTTATAGAACAAATTGAAAATATTTTGCCTACAATTTCTGAGTTCGACTCAGCTAATAGAAATGTACTATTTGGGTACATAAAAAACAAATGCATTGGTAAAACTAGGGAAGCTATTCATCGACATCCTAACGTAAAGTCATGGCCTATTTTAAAAGAAATCTTAACCACAAATTTTGGCGAGAAAGACAACAGTAATGATTTGATGGATAGTTTAAAAACTTGCAGAATGCAGGGAACAATCGAAAATTATTACTACAAAATTAATAAATTAGCTAATAGAATTCATAACAGAAATTTGACTCATAATGATAATACTTACTCGACCGAAGAAATAAATAGAATAGCTCTTAAGACTTTTAGAGAAAACCTCCCAGAACCTACAAGGACAATGATATTTTCTAGAAATCCGAGTACTATAGAAGGTGCTTTCAAAATAGTTTTGGAAGCAAGACATCAAAATTATACACAGTTTGGACCAGCGAAACAATACAATTTAAATACAAGTGTTAAAGTAAATTTCAGCGACGATTTGAAAAACAATCCATGTAACTACAATAATAAACAAACTTATAATAATAATAACTATCGTAGAAACAATAATTCATTTAGATCTTACAACAGCAACAATTTCGAAAATTTTCAAAATGCTCCTCAACAAAATCACCAATTTTTTCAAAATCCTATTAATCCTAATCCACAATTTCGTAACACATTTCGTGGTAGTTCCAATCAAACTAGAAGATCAAACTATTCACAGTCTACGAATAGAAATTATCAACAATTTATCCCTGATACTAGATCTTACCAAACTAGGCAACCAGTTCTAAACAACCAAAATGCAAATAGTTTTAATAATACAAATCAGCAATTTGAGCCAATGGAAATTGGAAATTCGAATGTAAATTTTCCTATAGCAGGCGAGCAAAACTTCCTTACATAGTTATTAACAATCCCGTGAAAAAATTAAAATTTATTATTGACACTGGTGCTGAGTTTAGTATAATTAATCCTGATCTTTGTCACCCTAAATTTAAGCAAGATGTAAACGTAGTAGCAAGAGCATTAGGTACTAAAATATCAATAACCAAACTTTGCAAATTTCCAATATTTAAAGAGTTTAATGTAAATAATTATCATTGTGAATTTTTAGAATATGCTTTTAATAAAAATTTTGATGGACTTATCGGTAATAATATTTTACAAGAATTAAGTTGCATCATCGATTTACCCAATCGTCAATTAATTACCAGTACTGCAGTAATTACTATGTTTTTATCTAAAGAAGAAGAAATCTATGACGATTTAGCTTATAAGGATAACTATTTTTTTAATTGTGAAGTTGAAAGGGCTAATGTAATATCCCATATTCAAACGAGCCATCTAGAAGAATATGAAAAAGAAAAGTTACTAAAAATTATTAAAAAATATAAACACGTATTCTATGATAAAGCTGACAGTTTAAGTTTTACTAGTGAAATAAAACATAGGATTTTAACTAAACACGATATGCCAGTTTACTCGAAGTTATACAGATATCCCGAGGTGCATAAAGACGAGGTGAATGATCAAATTGAAAACATGCTAAAACAAAACATAATCAGACACTCTAATAGTCCTTATAATAGCCCAATTTGGATCGTTCCGAAAAAATTAAACTCCTCCAATAAACAAAACTGGCGCATAGTAATTGATTATCGTAAACTCAATGATATTACTATTGAAGACAGATTTCCAATGCCTAACATTGATGATATCTTTGATAAACTAGGAAAATGCCAATATTTTTCTACACTTGATTTGGCGAAGGGATTTCACCAAATCGAAGTTCATCCAGACGACATTTCAAAAACCGCGTTTTCGACAGCAACTGGCCATTACGAGTTTTTGCGCATGCCCTTTGGCCTCCGTAATGCGCCAGCGACGTTTCAGAGACTGATTAACAACGTATTGAAAGAATACATTGGTTCAATCTGTTTAGTGTATTTAGATGACGTTCTAATTTTTTCGACAAGTATTGAAGAACATTTAGAAGCAATAGATAAAGTATTAAGACGTTTAAGCCAGGCCAATTTGAAATTGCAAGTAGATAAGTGTACGTTTCTGGCAAAAGAAACTGAATTCTTAGGCCATGTTGTCACTGCCGAAGGTATCAAACCAAACCCTGAAAAACTTAAAACTGTAGAGAAAATAGCTTTACCCAAAACACAAAAAGAAATTAAGTCATTTTTAGGCATAACTGGTTTTTATAGGCGTTTTATTAAAGACTACTCAAAAGTAGCTCATCACCTTATTAAATATTTAAAGCAAGGAGCAAGAATTAATATAAATGACAAAGATTATAGATTAGCTTTTGAAAAATTGAAACAATTACTTAAGAATGACCCTATACTGGTTCATCCGGATTTTAATAAAACATTTACACTTGTAACCGATGCAAGTAATTTTGCATTGGGAGCAGCACTTATGCAGGGAAATAAAGCAGTATCCTTTGCAAGTCGCACTTTAAACGGCCATGAAAGAAACTACAGCACAATTGAGAAAGAATTGTTAGCCATTGTGTGGGCAACAAAATATTTTCGTCCTTATCTTTTTGGCCGTAGATTCGTAATTAAAACCGACCACCGTCCTTTAGTCTGGCTTAATAATATAAAAGAACCTAATGCGAAACTCCAAAGATGGAAAATCAAGCTAAATGAGTTCGATTTCGAAATTAATTATATAAAAGGTAAGGAAAATGTAATAGCTGACGGCCTTAGTAGATTAAGTTATGAGGCATCAAATAGTGAAATTGATATTAATTTAAATGAATTGTTTGACGAAGATGCCAATACAGTTCACAGCGCAGATACTGATGATGCTGACTTTATTAAAATCACGGAATGTCCTATTAATATGTTTAAAAATCAAATATTTATACAAACGTCAAATGAAAATTTTTGTAAGACGAAAATAATGTTCAAAAATAAGATTCGACACATATTAAAAATAGCAAATACAGACGGTATTTTGAAATTTTTGAAGGATAAGCTTTCTTCAAAAGGTCTTGTAGTAGTTTTTTGTCCAAATATTGAGCTCTACAAAGAATTCCAAACTTTGTATATTAAATATTTTGCCAGAAACAAAAATCTCAAAATATTAAAAGCAAATTTATTTTTGGAAGATGTAGTTGATAGAGACAGGCTCCTAGAGTTAATTGAAACAACACACATTAAAAATAATCATAGGGGTATCAATGAGGTTTACGAAGAATTAAGAAAATTGTATTTTTATCCCAACCTACAAAAAGAAATTCAGAAATACATAAACAATTGCGAAACATGCAAGCTGGCAAAACACGACAGGTCTCCGATTAAATACAATTTAAATATTACGCCCACCCCTGTAAAGCACAATGATATTGTGCATGCAGATATATGGTACCCACAACGAGGCACCATGTATCTCACAAGCATAGATAAGTTAACGAAGTACGCAACTGCGTACTATTTAGAAGATAGAACTTGGGTGTCAATACTAAAAGCACTTAAGCAAAGAATCCAATATTTAGGAAAGCCAAATTTATTAGTATTCGACAACGAACTAGATACTGCCGTAATAAGAGAATTTTTAAAGGAACAAGAAATAAAATTTCACACTACCACAGCGTATCTCAAAACTGGCAACGCAGATATAGAAAGGCTACATGGAACCCTTAATGAGCACATTCGTCTTTTTAATGCGGATCCAAATAATAAAGATGATATTGACGAAAATGTACATAAAGCCATAATATCATACAACAATACAATTCATACTACTACTAATTTTCGACCCAGCGATCTTTTGAATAATATGATTTCACAAGAAGAAATATCCAAGCTTTCACAAAAAGTACATGAAAAGAAAGTTAATAAAATAAATTTATTGAATCAGAAAGCCAATAGAGTTGACACAGACAGTTTTGCCAATAACATTGTTAATAATAACAGGGTTAGCAAATCAAAACCAAAATATAAGAAAATTACTAATTATAAACAGGATGGAAATTACTTAGTATCAAACGATAATAAATTTAAAAAAATATATAAATCCCAAGTAAAACGAAAAACATGAAAAAAAAGAAGGAAAAAAAAACATTCAGAAAAACTAATATAGAATATGTGAATAATGTTTTAAAATATAAAAATAAATAATTGCAATAATGTATACCAATATAAAAAAATATGATTAAACATTTACCTTAAATAAGTTCATTTTGAATAAGCAGGGACTGCTTAGTCTACGGGTGGAGGTGTAACATAAGATACATACCTACATACATTACCACATACATAAATACCTGAATACATATCTACATACGTACATACTTACATACACAAACATATTAACTTACATATTTAAATATTAATCTTAAATTTAGCAATAAGAGAAATTAGAGTAAGAGTAGAACTTTAAGAGATTTCGTTAGATGTAAGCTTTAGATAAATAAGGTTTACTGTAAATAAATTTGAATAAAGGAATTGAGTTATTTCGCAGACACCGAGAAGTGAGTTTGTGTTTTAATAACGTTAATAT